>JAQGAP010001916.1:0-17328 GCA_034697805.1 Orchesella bifasciata | reverse complement strand
TCTCTACAACTTGTAAGCGGAGTCTGCAATTTTCTCGTTTACGAGTAAGAGCATTCTGATTCTAAGCCACCGATATGCGTTATAAAAGTAAAGTTTAAAATGTCAATAGTAATTTAGCATGCTGTCAAATTTGCATGGTAAATATTATAATAGTATTACATAACTTCGCCACTATTATTAGTCTTCAAAAATATAGTCGTAGTTTTGATTGTATGTTACCGACACTTCTTCAAGATAACTTTCCGGATAAGCTGGTATTATTAAGATGGTTATCAATTTACCACGTTTTTAATGTGTTTTTATGCGAACACAATAATAAAGTTGTGTTATGCATGTGCAAACAAAATGGGCAATTTACTTGTAGAAAGCTCAGTCACCACAATTCTTCAAGTCAAGCTTAGCTTAGCCGCACGTTTTTAATATGACTACGCTAAATGGCATTTCATTTAGCTGGTCTGGCTATTTTTGGCTTCATAATAATGGTTTCACTTTAATCTTATTCTACCCTATATTAAGTTGATGGCGTTGATTGTGCATTGCAGTCAGAATTTTATACATATAAATTATTGACTGATTGTGAGATGACTCGGTGATAAGGCTTGTACTCATTTAACTTAACCAATTGCACAAGTTCATTCAAAACTATAATCACAACATTTATCTCGACTCTCAATTTTAATGCAATTTTCTTGCTTATACCTATATCTATGCGAACTTTTATTGTTGTTTATTTAAATTGTATACTAAACATTCATTTAAACTTATGAATGCAGTCATTTTTTTCTTTTGCATATTTTTAGAACGTGTCACATGGAATGTGTGTAAAAACGATTAAACGAGCAAGTGTTTGAAAGGGTGCGGGCGTGCTCAGCGCACTTGTAAAAATTAAGTTAATGGGAGACTAATTTGTATTTGTATTTGAAGGTGACATCATTGTGATATCGGCATTCCTTTCTTTGTCACTCCTCTTTACCTTTGAACAATGCATAATATGCATAGTTAGCAGAAGATTGGGAAAGAGAAAAAATTTTCATATCACAAAAAATTGACACGAATATTGTAATCATCTACAATGGAAATTGAACATTTTTATGTCAAACAACGTAATAAAGAATCACAAAGTTATGTGAATGTGTGGCCACAACAATGAATACATATGCTCGTGGCTTTATTTTATATACATTGTTTGGTGAAAAATGTTTTATAGTATGCATGAATGAACAAAACAAATTTAGCTCTTTTTCATTGCTTTGTCTTTTGAATAAACCCATTTTATGCATAATCGTCTTTCGTTTTGAGTGCAGCAGAACTGTCAAAAATGTTGTATTGCAAATAAAACACCCATCTTTATCTCGATTGTTTAAAAGAATATCATTTTTGTTTCTCAATATCAGACGAAAAATTTCAAAAATAATATATTTTTGAAATGCCTAACATGCATACCTACTTTACACTGAGGTTTCGCAATCTCACTGAAATCATATTATGCAAAGCATACAAACTAGTGCGAAAATTGTAAAACGACTCTTTTCAAACTGTGGAAATGAAGAAATAACATGTTCTGTAAATAAGAATAACTTACCCAGTTTACCAGGAGCAATATCAAACTGCTTTGAGCTACCAGTTGCAACAAAAATGGGGCTAGCGCTGAGTTCCTAAAAACAAAATAGAACACAAAGTAAATGTTGGTTCGCTTCAATATCAAAAGTTATTATCATCACTTCAATGAAAAGCAAGTGTAGCAGGTATGATTAGGTAATCAGTTTTTGAAATTTTGCCACCGTACCGCAACCACAACAAGTCTAACACGCAATTTTCCTAATTACTCGCATTTTGTTTTTGACCCATCAACTAACTCCCTCTTCGACCTGACCTCCTAGCTACAGGCTACTTTTCAAATTGCATATCTACGACAGCCGATCTGAAAGGGCGATAGATGTGAAGAAAAAGTTGAAACAAAATTTAAATGATATCGTAATGAATTTTCAGCTAGTTGCAACAAGTGCTACAATTATATCACAAAATTATTCATGTTTATAGGCGTACCTACCAGTATGTTACTACGCCTGAGCACTAATCATGAATGAATAAATAACTAGCGACCAATTCATTTCGTTTTTTGTTTACAACTTACAATGCAATTATAATCATGTTAATAATCTTGCTACGCTCATGATATTAATGACGAATCTATGATGATATGACGGCCACTGTTTCGGCTGTCTTCTCTTAAAACATAAAGACCTTTTATATTATTATTTCCATTTCATTGAGCTCTCCTTCATTCAATATACTAGGACGTGATAAGGGGCTAATTATTGTGATTGATGAAAATGAAAGTTGAGCGTATGCATTCCATCGAGGGCAATAACAGTTTCAACTCGATTTTTTCATTCCGCCTGAATAATTTTTGAAGCAGAGGACTAAGATCAATTGATGCCTAACGAAGCAGTTGTATTAGGGATGTGACACGGCAAAATACGTGCATTGCACTTTAAAGCAGATTGAGTTGACCATTACATATCATCAGCATTATCATCATGAGAATAAGGAGGGCTAAAAGGAAATGTGACTGCCAAGTGCCAACTGCTTGGCTGTCTCTAATAGTGAAAATCGAGATGCACAAAAAACCTAGTTGTCGAGTGACCTTATTTTTTACATTTTGCATCGACTGATGCTGATGCTGTTGCTGATTCCTTCGCACTTTTGTCAAACGCATACATTGCTACTGCCGTAGCCGTAAATATTAAGCATGGTCTTTAATGACCCTACCGGCTGCTGTTAAACGCGTGCTCTCTCTTGACAAAAGGGCTTATATTGTTATGTTATTAACATGCTCATAAAAAGTGAGGCAGTTTGCTCTTTGCGATGCTGGTGATATGATCCTGTGAGTAGTTAAATATTAATTGAAATGTACGAAATGATAGTTTTTAAGTAGTTGAGAAGTATGTGGCAACTGCCGAGCAAGAATGTTGATGATGGGATGATGGGGGTCCCAAAGTCGTAATAATAAAAATGGAATGCGTGTGTGTAGGCATGAAATTATGTGCCTTCAAGTATGTATGTTACTAATCTCCTTAACTAGGATATAAGTAAGGCAATGGCACTACAAATACAAACATGGGCAGATGTAATGTCCTATCTAGTTATCTCATGAATGCAACCAAGCAGCTAAAGATCATCATCATCTTCATTTTTGCAAGTGGGGGTGATACAGTGTGTAAACCTGGGAATGGATATATTTTTAAGCTGTTGCTAAAAAGAAGTTGGTTTAAAGAAAACGATTCAAAGCGCATGGCGTATGATATGATGATAAGATACTGATGTTTGTCTATGTTACTACTAGAACGGAACAAGGCAAGTGAGTAAGGTAAATAGTATCTTAATGAATGCATGTAAAGTTCTCTTTTAAAAGTTTTTAAGTAAATTCACAAATCATACATTCTCCTTTGTTCAGTCTTCGCATCTGCTTTGGTGCAGTTAAGCAAAGCTAAAAGAGCATAATAATGTAATGTATGCCATATGGCACAGTGGTGATGTTGATCCGCTTTTGCTGAAAGTAATTTGCTACACACAATTTGATTTTGGGTATAAAGTAAAAGGAAAGAAACTGGTTTTTTAACAAAGAAACTTGGTCAATCCTCTTTATTGACGATTTGGGTGTATTTCAGTGTGGTTGCGGAGATAAAAACTGTAGTTAGTGGAATTTGCGCTTAAAATACCAGAGCTAATCACCTCTCCCTCTTTACCGGTAATTTCTTGTGTAAATTAGGGTTTTAAAATTACTCAGCCTATCGTTTATTACCCGTCAATTTACATTTACATCTTCAATGAGATTTGACATCCAAATATATCTACTTGGTAAAGAATGTAATATACTGCTGCTTCAATATGCCAATAGCATGAAAATACTACAACATTCCATAAAACTCAATGCACGTAGCAAATCCTTTTATTAAAAAAATCATGGAAGCAAAGTTTTGTGCTTGTGTTTTGTCTGCTATCTCGAAGATAAGCATTACATATCGAATCAAATGCATTACAATTCGTACTCTTTGATTATTTTATTGCTCATGAACGACTAAAACATGACTGTCATATTTCGCTTTATCCAATTAGAATCCGATCCAGAAATACAAATGGCCTATTGTTGGAATCAAGAATAGAACATGAGTAAATCGGAGTGAGTTAAAATGTTTCACACTCATTATTGATGGGATGATGACACGTTAAAATTTTCACGATACAGGGGATTGTAGTAAATTTTCTTCGGGGTTTTCATTCGCATATAAACTTATAAAATATCTCCTCGTATTCACTATTGTACATTCACACTTAATCTTTGAAATTCATATGATGATATATTCTTCTATTTTGATTGCAATTTGCAATCCACGACACGAAATCGATTAGTGCACCAACCAAACCAACTAATTTTCAGTGTGCTAGTTACAAGCAGATACAGAGCTATGCTATTCACGACTATGTATATATTTCTCGCTACAAGCATATTATCTTGTTCGAACATTGGTACTATCATTTCATCAGGATCGAATGCAACATTCAATATTTCTTAATTACCAATACGTGATATTATCTTCCATCAACATCTTAACTGACTCTGTCAGCACCGCCCGTGAGACACACCACACCACCATCAACAGCTTATAAGTTCAACACTACCTCAACTTCAACTAGAGACACAAAAAGCTAATCAATGAACCCCTTCATCAAGCCGCATTAGTCACATTCACATGCATGAAATGAAGTAAAGGAAGAACCGACATGAAGGGACATACAAATATGCAACAAGGAAAAAGGAATAGGCACGAATGAAATGATGCCAATATAAAAAAAGTGACTATTGGGACTTGGGAGGGTCCGCAGCACTGAAATCAATATATAGGCCAATTTCACGCACATTTACAACTGATAAAAAAGTTATATAGTGTCAGTTTTCAGGCTTGTGTAGCAGGTTTCCAACATGACATGACGCATTGGTGGTACGTACTTCAAATTGTGAAACAATGGGTTCTGCATTTCTCATTAGGTTCTTATGAGTATCTTGTTACGTACATGAGGAGACCTCCTATACAAGAATAATCGATTCAGTAATTAGCTCTAAGGTGAGATACAGCATTGTAAAAAATGTTGATTAGTATTGCTCAATCGATTTCTGGGACGGTCATTATTACGATATTATACGATACGAGGATTTTATATATGCGCATAACTAAATGCTACTCAAATACACAATCAACCATATAGACAACCATAACCGGTGACATTATACCCGCCTGTTTGGCAAGATTAATGAGTTTATTAACGCTCATATACCGGCCCATAAGTCAGGTTAAATGAGATGATTTATTGAAAAATATGGGATTTTGACCAAACACAATCCGGTATTTAGAAATAGCGTGGAAGATTCTAATCCGTGTTTTGCTCGCTTGCCACCTACTCAACAAACTGGTGGCTCGTTAATAAAAACATGTGGCCCTTTTCTGAGATTTGTTTTGAGGCAATAAAATAAATGGATATTTGTCGTAAACAATGTGACTTTTCCTCATTCCTCATATCCTTGTCTCTATTTTTGATGTTCGAATGTCGAAGAACCTAATAAGGTGGTCCGAGAAAGCTCCTCACAAAACATTTATGTGCTTATCGCTTTCAAATATCATCATCGCCACCATTAACATTGTGAAACGAAATGACAAAGTCGCTCTCGCAGTTGAAACTGAAAGCTTTTCGACAATGGAATGGAATGGGGATATGGATGTACAACATCGTTTAAAAGGCAATAAAGAAAAGTTCTTGAAGGAGAGGTGGAACAGTATCAGCAAATGCGAGTGGTGGTCTTCTCTGGTCATCTGTTCTAACAACTCAACAAAGAGCACTTGATGGTAACAGTGATAATGGTTTTTGAAGAATGTTTTTCCTCCATTGCCATACATTTTTTGCCACCGCTGTGCCTTGTGGGCACATAATTTGCATATGAATGAGTAAAGGGAAAGCCTCTATAGCTTGCTAGTTGGCATCTTAGCAAGCTACAAAAATTCCATTCGAAACCATATACATTTTATTACTATATTATTACAAAGTCATATTTATACACATTCGTTTCATTTGAAAACTAAACTATTCATTCATAGCATAACTTTTGACGACTTGTCTTGCATTTTTCATAGCCCTTCAATATTTATTAGGTCGA
Organism: Orchesella bifasciata; assembly: GCA_034697805.1. Taxonomy (NCBI): domain Eukaryota; kingdom Metazoa; phylum Arthropoda; class Collembola; order Entomobryomorpha; family Orchesellidae; genus Orchesella; species Orchesella bifasciata. The sequence continues at coordinate 11,117 of JAQGAP010001916.1, read as the reverse complement.
GTTTTCTGCAAAATGTGTGACCTCAATGAAGCCATTTATTTCCTAGTGGATTGGATTGGAGCAACTGTTTTACGAGACAGACTCGCTTTTCTTTTCATTTCAAATTTTCAATTCAAACATACATGAGCATTTGTGCTGAAGCATCATTTTTATTGTTGTTGTGAAAAAGTGAAACCCTAAGCCAGACACAGTTATTGACCATCTTTAGTTATTTATGCGCATTGTTTTGTAAAATTGACTTTTTAAGACGTTTTTGAAAGAAAAATTATTGAAATTATTCGTCCAAAACTGCGGTTATGGTTGCATTGACGTAGAAGGACATGAACTTGTATAGCGTGGAAGTAGGCAGACAATGCATCATCTTTCATGTTCATAGCAAAATAATTGTGTTTTGTAGATGCTCATCTTTGAATTTTGTTTAGCTCTTACCTTCGGTCTCTTCCAAACAAACTGGAACGGAGGCGTTTGATGATAAAAAACAGACGATTGAACAGCGGGATACTCCGGATCTTCCCATAAGTCGCCTCGTTTCAAGCACAAATTTTTTATGCGCTCGTAGTCACTTGACATTTTGGTCATTTTGAATCAATTTCTTTTGTACAAAGTCGAAACGGAAACAAATTACATTGCTCCACACTCACAATCGCTGTAAGATGTATAGAACAATTCACTCCACTTATTCACGACTCCCTCGAATAAATAATTTGCAACCATTCATCAGAAAGTTTGTGAAGATGGGATCAGTGGAGAAACCCCAAAATAAGGAGTTCGGTATTTCAATTTAAATCGCTTTCATTCAACCCTCTCGGCAACAAAGCAAAGTAGCTCAACTTTTCCAAACTTTTACCAAAACGAAGTAAAACACACTTCCTTTATGTCCACAATCACAAAAAAGTGTAATTTTCAATTAGATATATATTGGGTTGTTTGGTCAGGACGATGACTACTTCATCACAATGGAACTACACACCATGAAACGGGCACGACTTGGCACACGCATGAAAACTGATTTTCTGTCTTCTCTTTTTCTCTATCTCCGTCTTTCTCTAGATGTTCCTTCAGCACTGCAGAAAAGTCTGACGAATTTGTGTATTTTTTTGTAAATTCGTAAATTGTCACTTCAAACAACCAAACCACAACGCCTTATGCGACAAGAAAAAAAGTAACCGAAAAACTAGAAAAAAATTCTCAACATTAGTACAAAATCTTCCCATGTGATAATGTATGTGCAACCACCCAAATTTGTTTTAATATCTCATCTCGCTCAAAAAAATGTAAATGTTATTCCGGTAGTAAACGAACTTTTTGTAATAAAAACTCCCATAAAAGAGAAAAGAAGAGCATATCGCACATCAGCCACTCAAAAATCCTCCCACGCCCTGATTTTATAATTTGTCCGATTACTTAGAATTTAGATGCTAGAGGAGCATTATAGGCAGTCTTGATTCACGAACGAGTTATATCTTAAGTCATGATTGTCGATGTTTTTTTTTGTGGAGCAAAAAAAGTCTACGATAAAAACTGACTCCCAACTAGTTCACCTGTTGTTGCACACATCACTTAACTTCACATAACTCTTGTCATCCCACACGAATCATTTAGAAAAGAAAAAAACAACAAGGAAATATATATTGATATATATTTTTTGACAAGTTTGCGTGTGGGAGGAACACCAACAAAAAATAGCATGCACAATTGCTTTGTAAAAACTATGCGTACAAGCTTGACTTTTGGCTTGACAAGTTGCCACCTGTTGATTGATCTGATTGATCGTAGGCGCTCATACGAAAAGTACGCCACCACCCATTTCCTGGATAAAAAAGTTTCAAAACCTTTCAATTCTCCTGTGTCTTCTGATCTACACGTAGATCCGTTGGGGGAAATTAGTATACAAATGTATTTTAAAATGTACAACCACAAAAGCGTAATTTTGTACAAAAACAATTTGTTCCTCAACCCGTCTTAAAGGGACCGCTACAGACCACACAAAAAATCACTGGCAACCACAACAAGAAGCTAGATTATTTGTAAGATAACGTCCCTTTTGAACTGAACTGCCAAAAACCCAACTTTTTACACAAGATTATCGCACCACCACTCCGTATATCACCACCAAAAAAAACAACAAATTGTTGCAAATCTTGTATGAAAATGTAAGTCAGTGAAGCATGCAAACTAGACTCCTTATTGCTGACGCTACAACACCAACTCTGACGCTGAGCTGACTTGAATGATGATGTTGGTGCTGATATTTCTTGATATCAGGAAAATCAGTTGTACCCCTTATAAGAGGAAAGCAGTAAAACTGCACAAAAGTGGAAGCAACAATGATCAAACGAACTGAAAAGTGATGCTTTTGGTGTTACACACCGCTGTGTTGATGTTCAGCAGTCAAATCGGATCAAAGAAATGTGTGCCTAGTTAGTTAAGCCAGAAATACTGTATAACAATTGAAATGATCATTATTCTTGCAACGCAAAGCCAAGCCTGTGTTTGCTACGCAAAACGCAAAGCAACAATGCGCTCCGTCGACGATAGTACCAGCATTAAACTGGTAAAAAATCAGTGCTCATTGTTCACCTGTAAAATGTACAAGAAATATACAAATGTGAACAAGACAGCTGAAAACTGACACAATGAAGAAAAATGCACATGCATTATTAGCATTGGTACGACTCGTACATTGGAGCTAAAATGTTTGATAGCGAAGTTGCAATTGTTATACATATTTTTTCAGTGAGCTCAGTAACAACTACGAACCAAGTGTCCCAATGTATAAAGCATGTACTTAATGTGCATTAAACTAAACGTATTATCTAAAACTTACTGATTAAAAGTCGAAGTTGTATCTCTCCATTTCATGCATATGCATAGGGAGCACTGCTGATGATGTCTGGGTGCCGAGCTGCGATGTGATGTTGGATGTGTTATGTTATCTATCATGTGGCTTGTAGTTGAATGACCACTTTAAAAGATTTGTTGCTAGTGTTATAGATCCAAAAGGAAGAATGAAGAATCATTGTTGCAAGTCGTATGAATCATCGCATCCCATGTGCAAGCTTACCATATACCTATTTACTACGAGTGAAAAAAAAGATAAGAAATACAAACGGCATGAGAATAATATGGTCATAATGAACAGGTGCTTTAGTGCAGTGCAATGTAATGTACACATGCATTATATTTCTTGGATTATGTACTTGGGCTGACGTGCAATATAACATTAAGCGTCATGTTTATCATTTTCAAATTGTATTTACAACCAAACCAACCTAACATTCTTGCATGCCACAAAACCAAAAGGAGAATAGATGGAATGGAAAAGCTTTGGTTATGAGGATACTCCTTCTAGGATCCTAAGGTGTTCAAAACATTGTTAAAGGATTTGAATTGAAAGCGTTCCTCTATATGTAAATTAAGCGTTACCTTTTTGTAACTCGCATTCTTATAAATGATAAATGAAATGCGTAGCTCCAACTAGCGTCATCTTTTTTCAGTCCTGACTAAAAGATGAGCAGTTTCGTGATGTAAGTTACAGTTTGCATTGTTGTCGTTGTCATTTTTAAATCGAAAAGGGAAACGCGTAGTTTTTTATGTGTTACAGGTAAGTAGATAGCTAGGTACATGTTAGTGCTAGGTATACACGTGAAATAAATGAGAGATGCTCGCTCTTAATGTTCAGGCATCTCCGTTTTATTATGCAAATTTACTCGGAGCTATCTCAGATTCGTATCATGAACTCCTTGAATGTTGAAATCTGAGCTCAACTTGAATTTCCTTTGTTAGCACCCTGTAACGTACTAACATAGATATATTATCTTTGAAGGATTTAAATAAACACAGCATTCGCAAGGGTATGGGTAGAAGTACTACATGCATGTTCGACATCAAGATGATGATAGATTGATTGAGTTGATTGTGGTGGTGTGTGATTACCGTAGAATTCTTCTAGTCATGTTTCGAAATGATTCCTAGTAAACAAAGATACGAGAGGAGGGAGAAGGTGTAAAGAAGGAAATAATTTTGACACTATTTGTTATCTGCATTCTGATACGTAAGAATTTTAATACTGTTAAAGTGTCAGAGACATCATGCCACACGCATCCTGCACGTTTTTTTTTTGCACAGAAATAAATTTATCACTTTTTACCATATTTTTATTAGGATTCTTCATCCTTTTCTTGGCGTATTGTTTCCGTTCCGAAGATAGTTGTTTTGATGCATATTTTATGACATAGTGGCATGTAATAATACTCATACATCATGAGCATGCAATAATTACGAAGATTATGTGGCTATTTATTTGCATACCTATAAGAATGCTGTGCATTGAAATGTAAAGAAACTGAAATGACCAAAAGGAAATTTATGTATTTTATGTTGATGTTTTATTCATCTCCAATTTTAAATATACATAGTTCAAACATGCATGTTTGCAATTTGAATTTTCCGAATTATATAGCGCTTCGTGTGTTTATATAAACAAGAGTATTAATATAGATGGGGAGGGTGGTAAGACGAAAGGGGTTCAGTTAAGGTCAAAGTTTACTTTTTAAGCAAAATCGTTCCATCAAGGGTTTGGATTCCGCCAAGTCCAATGGTTGAAAGTCCAGCAACTGGAAGGGATGAGACTCCAAGGGTTTGAACTCCAGAAATTGGAACTCCGCCCCATGAGCTAAGTCCAAGTGGGGAAACAAGGCCAAGGCCAAGGGAATCTCCAGCGATGAGGACTTGAGGTTGTGGTGCGGCATAGGCCATGGCGAAGATGGCGACGAAAACAATAGCCTGTAAATTAACAAGTAGAATAGTTGGGGTAAATCAAGAGATTTCCGAGAATTTTACTAATGGTATTTTAGAAACTTACGAGTCTGGACATGTTGATTGTTTGAGGTGAGGGATGTGACCCAAAAGATTGGTTTGAGGTTGTTGTGTGGTTGGTTTGTTTACAGCTTGCAACTGAATGTGTATTGATATCGTTTCCAAAGTCGGTTGGCGTATTTATACCTCGCCAAGTCAATGACGCAGAAATCTCGAGACGAGCAAAACAGTACAGTGTTCTTTGTTTTAGGCAGTTAGCTGCTTCCAGTGGGTGTATATGATATGCATACTAGCTCCTGATTACATAACTTTGTTTAAAATTTTGGAACACCTTTTGGTATTACATTTCCTTATAAAAATCACTGAATGTGATCAAGTTATATTTATATTACCAATACCTATTGTTTCCTCGAAGAAGAAGATCTTGTAGCACAAATCCTAATATTAAATTTGCAAAGACTACTGGAAGTTGCATCAGCATCTAAAACTATTGATTAACCATTTAGCAAAGGAGGAGCATTGGCTTAAGTTAACCAACAACTTTTTTCTGCCACTTTTTACTTGGAGTCTGAGTCTGGAACCGTTCTAGAAGCTATGGAGCAGGAATGCTTGAACTCGTCACAGTCATAAATGGATGCTACAGTGTTTTTGTTTGTATTTACAAGCACCTGCGGCAAGACATGCAATGAGCACATGGTGTGCGCAATGTTGATTGTTTACCTACTTAAATTTGTTACCAGTTTAGGTTGGATTTGGAAAAACTCAAGCCTTCCTCAATTTGAGTAATTGCTAACGTTGTATATTGTCATACTGCTTCCAAAAGATTTAGGGGACAAGTGAGATTTTTAGTTTGCACAATATGCCATCCCAATCGCTGGAATTTATTATTCCCTGAATAATATTCAGTATGGAAAAAATTCATTTTGAAAGCACCACTCACTACTCGCCATTACAATTTGATTCGGGTCGAAAGAGGACCGAAGTTTTAAAGTAAGGCTCAATATTCAACGCAGAAGGGTAGTTGATGGCCGACATTGAGCAGTGAATTTGGGAAGTTGTGTGTAAAGAATATTTTAGTCGAAACAATGTTGAGACTTGAACCCAGTGGTCCATGAAATTTTGACGTAAAATAATGACTTAGAAATGTGAATAATATGACTCTTACAAAATTTAAAATGGAGAATTCCTTGTTTAAATGTTTCACAAAACTTGGCATAATATATAACATTGCTGCATACTACAAGCAAAGTAAAACTATTCGATATCCAGCGTCCTATTGCTATTCTGAAAACATCTACTAACCTAATGAATTTAATTAGTTAGTTTAACCAATGCTGAAAAAGAATACGACGTTTTATTTTCAAGATTTACTGGAAAAAGTCACTTTTGTCATTATTAATTATGTGACTTGCAACAATGCTTACAATGTGTTATATGCAATTATGCAATATGTGACTTGTCATACCGAGCTCATGAATGAAGGTATAACTATGTTGCGTTTTGCGTTACAAACTGCACTAAACGTTTAACATTTAGACGAAAAAATTACATTTATTAATCGTAAATAAACATTTTCGAAGGAGTCAATTATTTCAATCCATGCTTGCGTTTATTACATTGCTTTGACAGTTTGATGACAAGTGATTCGTTACAGTTTATACAGTGATTTTGAAATATTTCTTGTATTCTTTATTAATCTTCAATTTTAAACATGAATTTACACAATGTCATGCATGCTTGCGAGTTGAAAAACCGAATTATATATCATCGAGAGTGTTCACATAAACTACAAGATTTTGATTAGACAAAATAATCCCAAATTTAGCATGTTTACTTCTTGAGCAAAATGGTTCCAGAGCCAAGACCAAGGGTTTGGATTCCACCAATTGGAACTCCTTCCCAGCTGGAAAGCCCAATTGGGGAAGCAAGTCCACCAAGTCCATCAGAAATGAGAATTTGTGGTCCAGCATAGGCAACAGCACAGAATGCGACAAGAACGAAAAGGGCAACCTGCAAAGTTTTTTAAATTATCAATTATATTTTATGCGAATTTGCTTGCACACTTAACAATTCTGATGCCTTTTTTGGAAACTTACGAGTCTAGACATGATGATTGTTGGAAGTGAGGAAATGACCCAAGTTTGGTTGGTTGGTTTGGTTTTGATTATTGAGGTTGGCTTGTTATTGCAACTGAATGTGTTTTGATATCGATTCCATCTTCTTTGGATGTATTTATACTCCAGCTAAAATGTCAGATAAGAGAAACTGCGCAATAGATAGAAATAAATACGCCTTAACGCGAGTGATTATTACGCTCTAACTACCGAATTTGTAAGTTTAGTTCCAGGAGTTTCTAATTTCATCATTCTCCAATTAACAGTATTCCACCTTTACAACTGTACGAGTTTTGATCGAAGGCTAAGCAACTGTCCAACATTGAATACGTTGAGAAGTCTGAGTTTCAACATTTCACATTCATGTGCTTTGCCTTGCTAGCTATGGGTAACCTATTCTATCCATGCAAATGTTTTTTTGGCATGGATTTATCGATCGACCTGTCAGTGCTTTGCATTGAAAGGTGGAGATGTTAGAAGGAACTTGAACTCGAAAACTTTTGCAATTGAAACACGTGTTGAATGCATGAATGGATGACTTATGACCAGCCGAAGTTACTTTCAGCGATTGTTATTTTCTGGTTGTAACTTATAAGCGTTCACCTTCCAGTCACCAGTGACAAAGTTAAAGCATGGTTTCATGCAGCTATCGCACAGAAGTTGTTTATCAACACATCACAATACATTTTCCCTGAGAAGGCACAAATCTGAGACAAACATTCTGATGCAACTGCCATCGTTCTTTGCATGACGATCCAAGAAATATTTGGCTTGTATCAATTTTCAACAAAAGCTTGCGATGCAGACGACAGCAGAAAACTTGAGATTTGTGAATCGTTTTGGAGCTATAAATACGCCAAGCGAATTTGGAATCGATATCAAAACACATTCAGTTGTAATAACAAACCAACCTCAACAATCTTCAGCCAACAAACCCTGGGTTATCTCCTCAATTCAAACAATCATCATGTCTAGACTCGTAAGTTTCCAAAAAAAAACATCAGAAGTATTAAGTGTGCAAGCAAATGCACATAAACTAATTGGTAATTTTAAAAACTTTGCAGGTTGCCCTTTTCGTTCTTGTCGCATTCTTCGCTGTTGCCTATGCTGGACCACAAATTCTCATTTCTGATGGTCTTGGTGGCCTTGCTTCCCCAATCGGACTTTCCAGCTGGGGAGGAGTTCCAATCGGTGGAATCCAAACTCTTGGTCTTGGCTCTGGAACTATTTTGCTTAAGAAATAAACCTTTTCTTGCAGAAATAGTCCTGTGTGCCAAATTTTAATGCTATACTTCATGCTCCTATGTAATTCGGTTTTTCAAGTCGCAAGTATGCATGTATGTATAAATCATGTTCAAAATTGAATTCGATAAAATATTCGCAATAAAAAATATATTTCCTATATTCGCCTATTTAACAAATTTATTTACCTTCTACACTTGCTGAGAGAATTGGGATATTCAATTTAACAACTTTTTTGACAATCAGACAATCAATCTTTTTTGCATTTCGAGCCAATCAAGCTACTGCAACAAAAAAATTAAGGCGTCGGAAGCTTCAATAACCAATCCAGGTATTTGACTGATAAAGAAGAGAATGTAGGAATCGTCATTAGTGAACTCAAAATAAGGTGTGCTATTTTGTATAAATAGTTTCAATCTGATAATGGATAATCTTCTGATATTTTGTACATTATGTACATCTTTGGTAATCTTATGAGCTTAGCAAGATTGTAAATATTTGCAGAATTGATTTCCCATGGAACAATAGCATTTCGATGAGGCTACTTGCTAATTGGAAGTTGTTGGAAGTTGAATTATAATGAAATTGGGAAGGATCCATTAAAAGTATAAGCACTTTCTAAAGATCGTATGCTGCTCCATAGCATTAGACAGTTGTATGCTTTCAGTTTGCAAGTTATAGTTTTGGAAATGGTATTCTTAGTCGCTATTCTAATGTTGCTTCTATAATGTCACTTGAAACCGCATTTTGACTATCCTCGGTTGCAAGGATGTGAAAATGTTCTATAGTGCAAAAGATGATGAAAGGCATAATGCAGTTATGGAAGTCTCCGTATATTCACGGAGTAGGCGTATGTATGTAGTTGAAAAATATCAATTTATAATAATTAAGTTAGGTTTGTAAGAAATTGCATTGGGCTGTTGAGTGATATCTTACATAGTATGGCAACTTTCATCTTTCTGTTGAGTTGGTTCGAATTATTTTTCAATGCAGCTATTCACCGCGTTGCATGATAGCTTTACTAGATCACACAATTGTACACCTACACAACAGAATTGCCTGATGTCTAAATAGTTTATCATGGTTCCACAATACCTTTATAACATATAAACCAAACATTTTTGGAGCAGTTGTTTGTGATTTTATGAAAGCAATCTGTAACTTTTATTGGGCTTTCAGCGTTTGGCTGTCATTTAATTGTGACTCAGATTATTTTTACGTAGATAAGAAATGCGTAGTCGCCTTTCCTAAAACCAAACTAGATTACACTCTTATATTGCCCCGTATGCTTTTACTTCGATGTTATTGACAAACAGGAAGTAACCAATGATGCCAATTTATTCATATAAAACACTTTCCTAACACGATCATGACTTAAGGTGCTTCAGTATAGTGTGCTTAAAAATAGTAGTAGTATACTACTCTTGGCTTCAGCGTACCTTTTCTCCTTTCTGCTCGACCGGATACTTCATCTCAACTGAAACTCAATCAATCAAAAACTACTCTCCAGTTATAAGCTTGGGCACAGCATGTAGTATTACGGTAACAACGTAATTTGTATTTGCCAATATATTTTCACCTATAAAATTGACTTGACTCCTCTCGTCTTCTCTTTGTGAAGATCTAGCAAGGTTGGAATAATAAGGAGAGAGCATTTTCGGTCTAGATTTGAAGCCAAATCTTTAGAACAACAATAAGCGTTCCATTGAAGTCAGAGTCAGACTTGTTTTAAACTATATAGCTTGTGCAAAGCTTCAAATAACTTGTGAAAGTCGAAATAACTGAAGAAGTGTTTTCTTATCTGGAAATCAACTATGGGAAATATTTTAGCGTATCTTAAAATGCAGAAAATCGTTAGAAGTCACGGAAGCGGAAGTAAAGGTAGATTTGAGTCTGATACCGATAACAGAAAGGGATATCTTTGTTCCACAAAGCACCCATTGGAAGTAGGACCGCCACTCAGTCCTAGAGAAGTCATGATAAGTTTGCAGAGCACGGTAAGACCTTAAAAATATTGGGAATACTAACTTCTATGTATAATTACCGCATGTGATGTAATATGTTGTTACTTTTATAATATTCTGTGATTTTCGGCGATCATATTCTAGACTTTTGAGATGGAGCAGTCCAAAACTATAGTACCCTACATGCGCTTTTCAAGCAGACCATTATCCTTTGTAAATGAGGAAGATGAAATGGAATCCGAAAACAAATGTGTGGAACTGAGTACTAAATTTCGATTTTAAGAAGCAAACAAGAAGACTTATTCTGTAATTTTCAAAGAGAGCGAATTACGTAAATATTTCAAATAAATTCAGTTGTATGAAACAACAGTTCAAAATATTCATTAACCATCAACTTTTGTATTGAATTTTCAGCCTTTTCAAAAGGGTTTTCTATTTCTCTGAATTATCTACAGGGAAATACCAAATTTCACACAACAAAAGACGCTCGGTGTTTCACAACTAGTAGAAACTTCAACCTAAAAATGGCAGAGAACTCAATAGTCATTAGTATGAAGTTTTGTAACGGACTAAAGCTGCGAAATGTATTTACTCTGTATAGTATCAAACATCTAAATCGGTCAGTCTAAACTATTCACTAACAATAACACAACGGATTCTCACTCATCTATCGGAAATAAAGAATTGTTTTAATATTCCTAGAAGCAAATTCGCCTTTTTGAACTAATCGTAATATTGAATTCATTCATAATCACAAAAACGATAACGCAAAAATAAAATTTAACCATGATTACTATTATTAGCAGCTAGTTCATGTTAACTTTACTTCGAGCAATGGAATAGTATGAAATTATATCCTTTAGTTCATAGCTTCAAGAAATTTTACGATTTCGAAGTATTTTATTTCATTTTAGAGTCCAATAAAAAATGTAAACTGTTCGGGGTTTACAGATTTACATTTACAGGATGTAAACCCCGA
>JAQGAP010001915.1:0-17333 GCA_034697805.1 Orchesella bifasciata | reverse complement strand
CAAATTTCAGGTCATTTGGTCAAAAATTGACCCGGGAAATCGTGACCCCTCCTTTTACTTTCAGGTCGCCCCAGCAACAGAGTATCAACTTACCCCAGCTAAAATTGGTCTTTTTCTACTTACTTTTACCTTGTCTTTCTTTAAGGCACAAAAAATTATTGGTCTTAAGACATCGAGTTTGAAAAGGTCCAAAATGGTTTGAACTTACTGAATAAAGTTGTTACTTTGATAATTAATTTAAAAAATTTCAAAAATTTGGTCAACCTAGATTACAAAGCAATATAAATTTACGAAGTACAAATGTTGCAAAAACAATCGAATTATTTATTTGGTCCACATAATCAAAAACGGGCTAGTTATTCTCTACTCGTGTTTTTAAACCCAATTTTTATAAATGTACTTTTGAGGTACGTCTGCAATTATGTACCAAATTATGTATTTTAGCTGTGTCAAAACGCTTTCTAGACATAATACACTTGAGAAGTTTATTAATATTCCTTGGACGTTTCCAATTTATTCAAGCGGGATCTGTATCTAATTCCTTTTGGTTTGTCAATGCTTTTCAGCATTACATACCACGGCTTATAGTGTAATACAATAGAAACAATGTGAACAGTTTTTCATTTTTTAAAGTACAATGTTCAAACAAACATATCGTTCAGTGGGTTAACAACCGTGGTGTACCTTGCAACGTTAGAGTCCAAATAAACTAACTGTGTGTGTGTGTGTGGTATTTGTTTTTGGCCGCTTACGAAATGTTCCATTGTTTTCTTTGCCCGATTTTACCTCTAAGGAATATCAATTGTTCAGATTCTTGTGAGCGCAACATACCAGTGCTTGTGAGCTACATCTTATCGCAATAGCTAAAGCAGCAGTCCTACATCTTATGTAAAAAGTGTGGTATTTTTAGTTTTACCTCGAGAAAAGTGGGGATTTCCGAGGGTTTTACTTTTTGGCTACCATCTCCGAATATTGGACATCGAAAAAACTTTGGCCCCCATAATTCGATCAACCAGATTCCAAAATCATATCAGGATATATGCTTGCGATAAAAATGCAAAAACGGGTAGGAATTTAACTATTTTAGTTCGAAAGTTATGTTGGGTTCGTTGCACCATAATTTTCCTTCTATTCAAATTCCATTCAATACGCCTTCGAATAAATTTTTGAAAAATCCAGAATCTAGGTAAGAGAACACGGTGGATTCATTGCTGATCACCATTTAAGTTCACCAATGATTATTATTAATAAGAATGATTATTATTAATAAGAATGATTATTACTAATAATCATTCATGTAATACATATATTAATACTTTTTTAGCATTGCAGATTTCGGTTCCCTATGGAGTTGGTATGCACATTTTTTTTAAACTGTCCGAAATTGTTTGGATTATTTCAAATAACGCTAAAACAAATAATTACTTGAAAAAGATTTTTGAATCATATAAAACGAGCTTTATTGTGATTAAATTCCAACCAATTGGCCTTACTGCTTTTGCATTATACTAACGTGTAAATTACAAAGTTTCGTTTTATGGAAAACTGAATACAGAGTCTTTTTCAGCGTAAAAAACTGTCCTGGAAACGCAATTTTAGTTGTCTAAGCTCCCCTGACACCAAAGATGATTGCCATTGATTGATTGATGATTCCCATGATTGGCGTAGCTAGGTTTGGTACGACATGAACCAAGATAATTTTAACGATCAACAAATTTTACTTTTTGCAATTTAAAAGCCTCAAATATGGGTCTTTCGGAAAATTTCACTGGAAATTGAGACAAAATTCGTAAATGAAAGGTCAAAATTGGGTAAATATATTTGTATTACAGTCCATAGTTTAACTTTTTGAATGTTTTTGACATTTTCAGGGGGACCGGTCGGTCTTCCTTGGACCACCGTTGTTACGCCACTTTGATTACCTTGTAAGAATAACTCACCCTTTTGTACCTCAAGTTAATTTTACAAAATGGGCTGAAATATCTAACTTATATCAATTTTATTATTTTTCGAGATTAATTTCACGTTGCGTAACCCCAGTTTGTGTCCTTCCATCGTAAAAAAATTTAATAAAGTTTGGCGATACAAGCATAGAAAAATTTGACGTTTATTGGTTGACATTGATTTTCGTTTTTACCATATGATAATTAAGGGTGGCATGATACGATAATCATATAAACCTGCTGAACCTTTCTACGATTACATTTTTAATTTTACGCTAAAATGCATGCCTTTTTCAATATCACATTCACAATCAACGAAATATTGTACGAATATTAAATAATTGATTTACATCCGTTGGATTATTAGTTGGAAAAAAAGAATCATCATTAGATTTGCCAAGAGCTCTTACAAGGAAGCCTTTTTTGCTATCACACGTGGATTCCAATCAAATTTATGTTTTTAAGGGTAAAAACATGCGAGGATTACAACTAGACACTTTTCAGCTGCTTAGAGAAAGAAATTTCGGAGCTACAGTCAATTTATATAGCGGGCGCAAGCTATGTTGCATGCAAAGCAATGTTAATATTGTTCATTTCCAAAATTTAACGCTATTTGCTTGTGTATATTTTTTCTCAACTATGATTTCCCCCAACTGTTTAATTAGTTAAAACATCAAAATGATGGGATTAGGATGGTAAAAAACTTTAACTAGGTTCTAAGGAGCATCAGCTCCTGACTGTTAACCAGGCATCATGCATGAACGGGGTAGCTTTGAAACAGTAAGAATGAAAAATCAACCGATTTGTGCAGGCGATCCATATTAATGCAAGCTTTCCTGCTGTTGTACTTCTGGATAAACAAAGTGCATAACGCCACTTGCGCTTTTACTATCACTTCGTACCCCTTAAAAATACATAGAGTAAACGCTTGCGCCCGCTAATTAAATTGACTGTAGCTCCGAAATTTGTTCCTCTAAGCTGCAAAGTGTCTAGTTGTAATCCTCGCATGTTTTTACCCCTAAAAATATAAATTTGATTGGAATCCACGTGTGATAGCAAAAAAGGTTTGCTTGTTAGAGTGTTTAAATGAGGTCCAGCCCTTGGGTACAATAATTTATCCAGCCAGACCCAGTAATCCAATAAATATAAATCAAAATAATTGTGTCATTTCACTTCTCCGATATTTTGTTATGGGAAAATTTTTCCTTGCGAAGTGGATTTGTGAAAAATTAGAGTTTTGAAATTTTCTGCCAAATTTACAAGGTCACCCCGAGTCATGTAATAATCTTAATCAGAAAGATTGCAACCAAACCCCACATGGGGGCGATTTGTGACTCACCGGAACTCATCTTCCTTTTCCGCAAACTTTTTCGCATGAGAATTTTTGTTAATATGTGTGTATGTCTGCCGTTAATTAGACTTACCACCCACCTAGCATGAGCCGAAATGCCGGCTCAGATAACAAGATTGGGTCATGTTTGGTAGGATGGACTCTCGAGCTTCGAGCATAACATTTTTTCCTAACAAATTGAAAGCAGCCAAATGTTGGCCAGCCTTTTTATTAATACACAGTACGAAGAAATGTATAAACATCTCCTGCGACAACAAAAAAACAAGCATACAGTTACATGAATACCTGGTTATATTAAACTTTTTTGTCACTGGTTAAGCTATACGCACTTAAGTTATGTGTAACGCAGGCTTTTCAAATTACCAAATATGATAATGACGAATAAGAGATGATATGAGACCTGAATCGCAAGAACATGGTGAAACAAAAATAGTTTTAAAAAATCACCATAATGGATGGCACCTTTCCAGTTACGAACCCGACTAGGGAGACGTTTATCTTCGGCAGAAATATTTAGTTAAAGTGAATTAACTTTTTATTTACTGAATTTTCTATCGATTGTGGAATGAGCAGGAAGAAAGCAAGCTTACACTCTGCGGTTTATTTATTTATTTGATTGGCAGAAAAATAATCGTACCAACAAATAGTAGAAATCTACCGATAAAAATAACCAAAACCTAACACAAGAATTCTGCGATGTCTGGAAGAATAACTCTACATTTTAATTGAAACTTGTAACAACAAATTAGAAACCTTCAATGCTAAAAATTTACCACAAATTTACTTACAACTTGTAAACAAAGATTTGTACACACACGAGCCCAAAATTACTGACTTGAAGCTTATTACTGTGCTACTTCAATTATTTTGCTAAACGGTTAGGGTTTACCCTCGCAGTCTAGTTCTTTCAAAACATCTACGTAATGGAATCTTTGAAAAAGTCGTTGGAGCTCAAAAGTAGTCGCTTGTTTTGTCAAACCATTTTGAAGGTGTGTAAATATGTTCCATCCAGGACTGTACCATTATAATAGCTGAAGTGTAATATATAAAGATACGGGCCTGCAGAATCTTTTGTAGCGCTGTAGGAATGCTACAGCAAGAAATTCGTGGCTGCCATGGTTTAATATGAAGATTTCGGCCTCATGCCATTTAAATAATGTAAATACGCCACAGGAAGATTTTGGAATAGAGCAAGATTCTGCACTCATGTTAGGATATAAGTTGTGCAACAAATCTATGATGGCAATTTTGCTAGTTGTCACTTAATATTTAAAAAGGTTCGTATTTTGCTAGAAAAAGTAGTTCTGAAAGTTCATTCGGTATCCGGCCGGTTTCTCCCATGGCACTTTTCCCCCAAGTGTCATTTTTCTCCCCTGGCCCTTTCCTCCCAAGGAATTTTCCTCCCAAGAACTTTTTCTCCCACGGAATTTTCCTCCCATACCAGTTTGCTCCCGAGGACTTTTCCTCCCATACCAGTTTCCTCCCTAGGTCATTTCCTCCCACAGGAATTTTGCTCCCCAATCTTTTTAGTAGAAGTAGAACTTATTTTCGTTCAAACACAATGGTAATCGTATTTTTGGTAGTCAACCTGTTCAATCAAATCAATCAAATGGTCTCCAATTCTACTACGCTACAGAATTACATCCGGTGAAAGAATACAAGTCATTTATCAAAGAAAAATTTAGCAATGTCATTTACTCTCTATATCATATCTTTAAAGTCAAGAAAAAAATCGTACTCATTATCTGATTGCTGTGTAAATAGCGTCAGAATACTATTGTTCATGGTCATGAATTTGACCCTCTAATTACTAAAAAAGTTAATAAAAACGTATTCAAATCTGGTATGCATTCGCGTAAGGTTACCTTTTTGTTTTCGTACTAGGCTTAAACTATTTAGTCCTAACTCCAGTTGAACTATTGTTTTTATATAAAACCAAACTGAAAACTGTGGTTGTGGTTAACTTTCGTTTTCAATTAAAAATAGAACAATAAATACGGAAAAGCGTGAATTCTATGTTTCAATAAATACGTGCTGCTAAAAAACAATGAGAAACGCTTCGAACAGCGCTGACAAATACAACAAAGGACTGCAACAAACCCATTCATCTAACTAGCTTCCACCATCCCCATTTCGTGGAAGAGAGGTAATTAGTGCAGCTATCTGTGTATCTAAACATATTCCTTCTAATTGCTTTGTTTTACCTTTTACCGTTTTCTCTGATCCAGAAACTCAACTTGTTTCCAAATTTTCTATCTTAAAAATTAAGCATGACTCTCCTTATTGCTGCCAAGTAATAACAAATGCTTTTGGGTCTGTGTAATCTCGTAATGAATTTATTTGTACCGTGAAAAATATTATATTTTTTCATTTTGCTTTTATAAGGGGCAATGCAATACTTTTGTATTTTCCAAATAAGGTCAGGTTCAAACAACCACATTATGGGTTTGGGTCTAGGCTGATAGAATTTGGGAGTTTTGTGCTTGGAGATCACCCAGTGTATCTCCATCTAAATCTGAATTATGAGTGAATCAATTAATGCCAAATCAGGTCAATTGAAAGGCCAAATCATGTTACAGAAGTTGAAATATCTTTATTGCTTTCACCAAATTTTTCCCCCACCGTACGAAAAACACTTATTTACAAGCCTTTGAAGTTTTGTAATTATTTCAGAGTACAAACCAATTACAAAAGTCTCCCATTACAATTAGGTGATCCGCAGTGGCACTCTACCTCGACTCCAGGTTCACTGCCAACTATATATCCGTATTGGATGGTAATTTCGGAACCTGCCTTCACCAAGCAAGACGTAAAAAATGCCAGAGTAGGGATTTTGGTGCCCCGTGTTTCAATAAACACCCGCTGCATGAAAGCATTAGGAGTACAAGAATGCTAAAATGTAATATTAAAACCTGTTATACATCAAGCAATATCGACTCAACTACTTTTATCACAAAATATGATAACTTACATTTAAAAATCGGGCAATATTTCCTTTGGAATCCGCATCCACTGTAAAACTGTCATCCGTTGTGTTTAAACGTACCATGTAGTTACTGCCATACATACCAGCAACCTAATTAAAATACCCGGATGTTAATTTTTTGCAAAAAATAAATAAATAATAGATCTAATCTACCTCTTCTGAAACTTCATGGCTTAAAATCTCCCCAGCAAAACTGCAAACGAAGGAACCTTTGGGGATGTCATATATCGCTCGAACGCCCCAATTTTTGGTGGAGGAATTGAATATTTGGAGCGGAAAAGTAATTCCACATTGAACAACACGCGTGGGGCAGCTCATGTCACAAGCACATCTGAAAATTTTAAAGAGATATTATTAGTTGGTAAACTTTTATTTTTTTATTTTCGAAGGATAAAGTTTTCAAATATTTTTAATACCTGCTACTGCACTCAAGCAGTCCTTTAGAATTGTAATGATCCAAACGTCTATGTCTATAATGACTGCATTCTCCCTTATTGCTTGTATTTAGCTTTGTACAGGCACAGTGCAATGCTCCCTACAATCAAAACAATATAATTTGTCATCAGTTAAAACGCAATGGTTTTTTTTAATTTCATATTTTCACCTTGCAGTTATTTTGGCAACGGCAATGTTTTTCGAACTGAGTTTCACTTTGAGTGAACTTCAGTTTTGGGTTGAAAACCGACTCCGTGATGTACTTGAATCGTGGTAAGGGATCCGTATCAATTGAGTTGACCACTTGGACTGGTCTTTTTTCCAATCCTCGGGATAAGTCCTAATACAATTCCAATTCATAAAATATTTTAACTCTGAATTAATTTTAATTCTCTTAACTCACGTCATTTTTGTAATAAAATCGTCGGGGCACAAATCTCCGAAGCACATTGACCTCAGCGTCAAAGCTAAAAAAGTCTACTGGAAACTTATATTCTGACTTCTTTAAAAAAGCATTGATCCCCATAAAATTCCGAATCCTTCTCCCACACGGGGTTCTGTATATCACTCTAAGAGATCTGTCAACTTTCTCCACTTTCCTTGACCATCCAAAAAATAACGGGATGGCTAGGGGGCTCACGGTTTTCAGCTTGTGTAAGCGAACATAAGGGGGAACACAATCAGGTTTACTTTTACGTGGTGAACGTTGAGCAGTGTGCAAAGGCACTTTCACTTCCTGAAAATATAAAGAAATAAGCTCAATTAAATTTCTTTATTTATTTATAAAAGGCTGATAATATTACCTCAATAAATCCCTGGTATTCAGGAAGAGTTTTAAGGTCAATTCTTTTAAATCTTGTTACTGGATCTTGGATAGGCCCATGCATTTTAGAACCCCTGGAAATTGTTGTAACTTCCTGGTCGTTTTCAAACTGCACATGAGCTAAATCACCTTCAATCTTCAAAACGCGAGCGATTTGAAACTTTCCTGAAGCAACCAGATTTATCCCATTGAATATTTTTTCCTTTCTTTTTTTAGTTTGTTTTAAAATTTAATTTACCATTCTTTTCCACAGGGATCAAACTTCCTTGTCGTAGCTCCAACCAAACAAAACGTTCATTAGCACTAGTTCCTGGTCCTGAATCCACTCTGTGGAGGGTCACCTTACATTGGAGTGGTCCATTGATGATGTCTCGGCTTGCGAACTTTTAAAACAGCGTAAACATTGCATTGAGTTAACGATAAGTAAAAGTTTACCTGACGATTTTGTTTTGCAAATCTACCATGTCGTAAAAATACACATGCATCTTGAGAGAAAAAAAACAATACCTTATTTTTTAAAGTTGGCAGGTGTGAAAGCCCTTTGTTTCTTTTTTGGGATCGCTTATTGGCAGCTACAGAGTTCGAATGTTTGTTTCCTTTTGCCATGTTGAAATTCGTTCACGTTTCACTAATTATAATATATAGGAAAATGGTAAGATAATAATTACTGTTACCAACAAATAACGCTTCCGGTTGGAACACAAATTTATTGAATTAGTTTTTTAAACTGTCAACAATAACAACTCCCACGCGTTTCTATATCAGCTGTATTACAAGAATCAGATGTGTGATTCCGATTGTTTCAGCACTAGCAAGATGTGGTTTACAGGTTTTATTTTTCTCTTCAGTATTTTTTACACAGGGATATATGATATGAGTACACAAAACATATTACGAAGTAGGGATACATTCCATTCTCGGGCGCAGCTTTATGAAAACAAAAAATGTACGTAGTTCCACAGACCATAGCTCAGCGTAATAAGCTTACATGGACGGATACGGACCAAAGCTTTTAATGACTGCTTCTAAGAAAGATCTCTACAGTAAAAAAAAGTTCATATATAATTCGTAAAAAGTATGCGTAGGTATGATTGTATGCAAAATACACGGAGTTGGTCATTGACAACTGTTGTGACTACTGTTGCTCAACGAGATCATTCGTCACCAGATATGACGAGGTTTATATTCCTTGCCAAGCATGGATTATATCTATATATGACGACAAAGCAGCAGGATACGAAAGAAGTACAAATTGCTCATGACATTCTTTCTTTAAATTTATGCTCAAACCTTCATATATCTGATATGATTTTGGCTTCTACGCATTACGACGAAAGCAGTCTAGCAATGTTAGTATATTTTTGCTGATGTTGCTTTTTTACTCCCTTGCCTGCTCTGCGCTCTACTTTGCTTACGTATTAATATAATGGCAGCAGAAATGTAATGCGAATGATAAAGCGTATTGGAGCCCTGACTCAATTAGGGTTCCACTCAGGTGATGAAAGTTGAGTACTGAACTCAAGGAGAACAATCACATTCAAAAAATGTTGCTAATTATGAATAATTTTTATTGTTTAATATAATATTTAAATTTTTAGATTTGTACGCTGGTTTAAATGCCATTTCGTAATTTTCTTGATATTTTTAATGTAAATTTTATGTTCCAGAAAGTATTTTGGTGTTAAAAATATATATATTTTTTATAAACAACTATTTTTGCACTTTGATTTTACTCTTTATTTTGCAATTTATTGTTAGCTCAAAAGTTGTTGGGCATCTGAAAAGTAGTAAGCCAGTGGTCAGTATTCAATCCGTAAAATACGAAAGGTGAATTAGGTGCAAAAATTTAGCATTTTCAGTAAGTAGCAAGTTTTCAAACCAACATCATCGTAAAAAGTACAACGGAATTTTTACACCGAACATAAATGTATGAGTTTAATATTAGGATCGTTAGGCAATTGAAGTACAATGTTAAGATTGTTGTGAGCAAATTTGATTACACCAAAATCCAAGAAAATGGTAATAAAATATAATATTATAACAAAAAAGTTCGAGTCACAAATAGTGATGTATTGGTAGGATATGAATTGCATGCCTTTGATTTTCTTTCCAGTCGTTTTTCACACAAAGATATGCTTATCTCTCCCCAATGCAACATTCAGTCTTTTCATAGAGAAACACGCACCAACGACTGGTTTAGCTTCTTACAAGAATCATCTCCACAAAAAGAGAGTATGTACATAATATTAGATTCTGCAGATGAGATTACGCTTATACAAAATTCATGGATTCTGGACAAAACCTTAATCCACGAGATCATGCACAGTGTATATTATTCCACATGGAAGGAATGCTAGTTACACTTAAGTAAGAGGTGAATTCAGATCAGTTTCACTGCTACAGCTCACGAGTCAACCGCATTCCATTACGAGAATATCTTTATCTTTTAAATATTTTCCATAGTTGATTTAAAGAAACGTGTCGTGTTTTTATTTTAACAATATTTTAACGAACTTTGACAGCCGAGGCTTAGCATTATTTAAAAGAGGAGTCGACAGGTAAGAAAAATATTTTACGATTGAGGCCAGTCTGGTCACTGACATAGTAACCCGAAAGTAAGCTTAGATATGTGAAGGCAAAGCTGCAGTGGACAGATTGGTTAGTTATTTGGTATGTACTATACTCGTGACCAAACGACAAAAAGTACACGCGTGATTCTGCTCGGCATTCTTTCTTCAAGGCCAGGCTCAATCCTTTTTCGTTCTCAAATTCTGATGTCATCTCAACCCAACCTTAAAAACTAGCTCTCGGCTTTTTAAGAAAAGTAAATTCATTTTGCATTCCATTTTACTTTTTATGTCCACACTTTACAGCATCATAGAGATTCCATATATTCGAGAGTTTTAAATACTGCTGAAAACGTTAAGTTACATATTTAGTTCGTTTGAATCTTATCAAAAGTACAAAAGTTTCTTGTAAAGAACAATTTAGCATGATATGAATATGGTTAGTATTTAGTTATATATATATATAGTTTTAAACTTTTAAACAGTACAGAAAATGCACGTAGCTGATCAAAACACTTTTGGTACTGCTACTGACTCAACAAACGAGATCATTGTTAAATATGTACTATCCGCCTAACGCAAGGAAATGGTTAAAACAAGTCAAATCATGCACTGTGTAGCAGCTACTGTACTCGTGTCAAACGCATGTTGATCCTATGAATGTTTCTTTAGTCATCCATCTAGTAAAATTTGAATTGAAATATGCATCCTATTATTTTATCCATAGTTTAAGGACGTATTAATCTAGTTCAGCAGAGGTTCGGAATTTCCATCACGAGTATTTATCTAAAGTAAGTCTAAATTTGATTTTCATCTGTAAAAGTTAATAATTTTAATAAGTATGTTGTTGGTGAATGGGACAAATATAACTGTGCAGATGTTTGTAAGAAACCCACGCTAAATTTCATAAAAAACATGCGCATGATAAAATTGCAACAAAATGTCAGAAACATAAATATTTCATTAGGGGTCATCCATAAATGATCTCACTTTTAGGGGTAAATCCTGAAAGTGACGTCACCAATATTTCAAGAAATTACGGGTATTTTGTCTGCATTTAGTTTGATTTATTACCAATTATCTTAAATTATCTCTTGACATGTTTAGTGTTTTATTTTTGTTTGCTAAACGCAGAGTAAATGTCTTATCACATACAACAAAAATACCTATGAAATATTATTTTCACATTTCCCCTATAGCGACTACAAGACGCAGGGGAATGAGGGACATATAGTAAAGTGACAAAAAATGACCAACCGTAGGGTGTCAAAAATCGAAATTTTGTGATGACTTCTTATATAGATGACATCTTAGAAAGTTGCGTATGAGAGACTTCTGGAAAAAAATCAGAATTAACAATCTTTTAATTGCAGATTTAGAATTATTATTTGAGAATTTCTGCAATAATACATAATACAATTGACATAAGTATCAGTTATGCAATTTTTAAATGGTTATATTCGAAATATGATGCCGTAGAAAAATATATTATATCGATGATCTTCGCAGAATTTTAATTTTTCTATAGCGCATGAAACATTATATAAATGGGATGAAGCCGCAAATTTGCCATTTAACCTACACTAACCGAATGTTTTTCCTTCAGTAATTCTATGTGCTACAGAAGATTCTGCAGGGCCGCCCAATTGTAATACAAAACTATAGATGCTGAAAAATCTATCTTTACGCGACTGTGTAATAAAAAGATTCATGTTTCTGATGTTTTATCAATCCTATTTGACGCAGCATTGCATCGAAAAAATTACGAGACGGCGTGAATTTCTAATATAAATCCGCATATTTAAATTCATCCCTTAGTGAATGGAGGAGAACATCTCATTTGCTTTCCAGCATAAATACACATACGTAGCATTTCTGTATATCAGTTTACGGCTTAAATTTTATCCACTGCATATTGCTTTGGCTCAAAGACACGCTTTGATGTAGAAGCATGCTTGATTCATGAAGTTCCTATGTTCTTTTGGTAAAACTAACGTAATTTTTTTCATTTCGCATATGCTCTGCTTGTATGCATTTTCCAAGCTGCCTGGCTTTGGTATAAAAAGAGTGCAAATGTACAGCTCAGTGCTAGCAGAGCTGCAGTATAATGAAAGGAAAAGTGTCGCAGCTGTTATTTTTCATGTCATGAGCTTAACTTATGAAATGAACTACAGTATGGTATTCATTTCTCAAAGTCAGACCCAAGCTCCATCAATAGTCTCATACCATCTCAAAATTCTCAGCATTTGGGTTGCATGCTCTTTTTTTTCTTGAACCCCTTCAAAAAGTAGATATTCGGTCGTCAAAATTATTGTAATATGAAAGTGTATATAATGTGTATATCATAAAATTTATTAGCAGTTGGAAAATTTGTTAACGGAATTCTGCAGCGTAAACTCAGTTTTTTAGCTAACAAAATTTAAGATGTTAATACAGAAGGCATAATAGCATCGTTCCAATCCATTATCGTATCCTATTTCAACTTTCATCTCTAAGGCGGCTTGTACAGCATGCTTGATTCATAAAGTTTGAACATCCAAATAAAAATTAGTTATTTAAATAATAATAAGCTACAGTTGTTTAATGTTCATTTCTGGAGATTTCGTGCACTACTGGAACATAAGTATGTTGGAACAGTATTTAGATATTGAACATAAGAAATCCAAAAAATTCAATGATTTTACCGATTGGCCTTTTGCACTGGCACTAATAGGTTATAGTAGTACGCATGGTTATCTTTAGGTTTCATGCATTAAAATAACTCAAGGTCAATACCTCTCCTGCTTGAATTATCCTGTTTAACTTAACTGTTGGATAATGCTATATGAAATTGTATAAAAAACATACTTATTATAATAATTTCATTCTAAAACGTAGAAACTTTTTTGGAGAGAATCAGGATGGCTCCTGCAGTGCTTTTCAACGTCATCTTCCCGGTTTACCTTGCTCTTGTTTGCGTTTTCGGAAGCGTGCTATTGCGTCGTTTATTGAGAAATCGAAATGGTAACTATTTAGGAACTTTTACACGTTTTCCCTACTTCAATCCTTTGTACATTTTTAAAACATAACATGATGAGTAATAGCATCGTTTTGACATTCTATTTGATTTCAGTTGGCCCTATACTAAGACAGTATCGCTTTTTGTTGGCGATGGCCATTTACTTCATTATTTATATTTTTAATGTGATCACTTTAAAAGCTGTGGTGGTGATGTTGTCAAAATTTGACACATGAATGATAATGTATTCTTATTTGGACTCCGAAATAAATTTGCCAGTAATTTCCCAATAAACCAGTCTTTTTAGGGATTTTGCACTTTTTTTGGATTAAAGAACTCTAGAACACATTAAATCAAAGCAACAATTACTTTTAATTAGCATAAGTTATTTGGTCAGTACGTAGTTTTAATTCTTGCTTCATTTCTGCATGCTTGACATAAATGTGTGTTGCACGTTCATTTGAGACCAACGATCAACAACAGAAAGTCCAAAACATTATATACAAGTTACGTGCTCCAGCATAGTAATAGTGTGACTCGCATTTTTTTTTTAATTTTTAATCAAATTGTGAAACACGTATAATAAGTACATGATAATGTACAATCCAACTGACTTTCTGTTACTTTAAAATTTCATCTTGGCATCAACAATGCAAAATATGGACAGTTAAGCCATGTTTAGTGGAATTAAATGCTTTATGCTTGCATAATATCCATCATCAACAAAAATTACTATTATTTCGGTTCTCTGGCGTTTTTCGCTTTTTCCGGTACACGGCCCAATGCATAATTTTTATTGTGTTTTAGAAAGCACAATTTTATAAATTTTATAATGAAATACACCCGACTATTCGAGGCGTAGCCATGTACATTTAGACAATTTTACTACATAGTTTGTAACCTTTACGTCATAAATTAAATCTTTTCCAAACTCGTTTTCAATTGATACAGCACAACGTGTGTTGTTCGTCTGTCCGACTGCATATTTATAATCAGTACTGCCGCAGTTGCTTTTCATCGATACGTCACAAGCCATGTTGGTCATTCGAAACAATTAATGACGAATGCGTACATGTATATAATCAGCACTGCAGCCGCTAATAATCTTTTTTGTTAAAATTCTGGTTTTTAGAATATGGGAATGGGCTTTTCCAACTTTCTGTTGACTGTCCTGATTTCGAGAAGGACCAGGAATGTGACTTTTCCCAATCCACTCGCCGATGTCCTTATTGCTGTTTCTGCACTAATTGTGGTTGTTGTTACTGCGATGCTTGCGTACAGCTTGCTGCGACCTCGCGTTAGTAAGTATTTTTGCAATTGTCTCCTTCCTTCTATTACTTTTTATAAAATATCATTTGAATCGTAGCTAAAGCTTTACCCTAATAACATTTCAGTTAGACACCGCCGCCGCATCGTATGGCGAAGAAGGATTGGACGGAGAGCCATTCTCATTGACAGGATGTTGGACTATTTTGAGTCCGAATTTTTGGTCTTATTGGCCGCAGTGCTCCTGTATGCTTTCATGATTTGAAGTGCATGATTGATTTTTATTGTGACGATTTTGAAATAAAATAACTCCATCCGTCTTAAGATTAGCAAACGTTTAGTTTCATAGCATTTTCCATTTGGTATAGATTAACATCAGCAAAATGATTTTATGGGCTAATGCTTTACGCTTGTATTTTGAGCAGTTTATCACCAAGAACTATTACCATAATAAACTATAAACGTCTTCATATTCGTTTCTATACAGGCTTCATATGTAAGATTACACGTGCTCCAGCACAAGGATGGCGTGGTCCATATCATATACATTTTGGTTTTCTTCCCAACCCTTTTTCATAGCAAGATATGCAAAAATTTGTTATTGTTAAAAAGTTGTCAACACCATGCTTCTGGAATGGAAAACTTTTGACATAATACATTAGTGCGTATTATATGCAAAATGCATGCAACTGATCAAGCCCAACGCTTCCGTGACGTTGCTGGCTCAAAGAAATTAATACAGAATGCATAGTATCAACTCCACTCCACGCATTAGCTTTTGCTGAATAAAAAGTCAAATCAATTTAGTGTTACTTCTGCTGCAGATGAGCCAAACCCATTCTTTTGCTGAAAACCTTTCAACTACTGAATTAATTGTGTGTGCAAATTATACGTTTACGCTTAAATATAGAGTTTTAAAAACTTCCAGTTATCAACCGCTGACGCTAAAACCTCTCAGGAAAAGGATTTTATCAGGTATGTACATTATAATTTGGTTTTTATGTTTAGTTATTCTGACTCTAATTTGCCATCAAACTGCATAACAGACTTATAAAATTTGCATGATATATCATAATAATGGCTCATTCATCAATCGTTTGTGTTTTAACTGCTTTGATTTAACTTGATTGTATAAAAGGCTACTGTCTATTCTATGACGTTTTGCATTGACGCAGATTCGTTCATAAACACGTAAATTCAAACAAACTACACTCACATGAAAGCATAGCATTCATACTCAAACCTCACTCATTACACCTTGCATATAAGCAGCTTAACATTGAAAAAAGAACGTCGCAGTTGTGATTTCTCGAGAAAAGTAAAGTAGAATGAAATGCACTGGATTATTCATGACTCATAGCCAGACTCAAGCCATTTTTTTGCATATTATGTCATCGCGGATTAGACGTGTATGGTGGCTTTCTGGAGTCATTAAAAATTATATTCTATTTTTGATAGAAACACTCCGCTTAACTTTGCAATGGCATTCAACACTTCGCAATCGATGTCGGTGGCTTTGGAGAAGGAACGATTGATGGTGTCATCTCCAATGCGAAATGCAATGATCCTTGCTTACCTCGGATTTCTTCCATTCTTTTGGACGGCAGTCATCTGGCGCTTGCTAAACCATCCTCTTGGTAAGAATTTTTTAGATTTTTTACCCTTGTTTCTTTCTATCTGGATCTTTATTCCGTCATCGCACTTGATTACTTCTTCCTTTTGCTCTGATTACTTTTCAGCTGGCCCAATCTTAAGGGGACGGCCATTGCTTACATGCGCTGTGTTCTATGGGATTTCTTACTGTCTAGTCTCATTTTTTTTCAATTTCGTTTTAGTGGCACTATTCGGAAAGTGAAAGAGCATTTTTTGAATTCAATGGCATGATGCTGACTTTGAAATAAATTGGCTGCGTGAATCTCAAGCCTAAGAAAATGCATTATACTGCAATAAGCTCACATTTGGGTTCATTTTCGTTCTCATTTTTTGAGATTATTATTGCACTAAACAAAACATCTACCAACGTTTCAGTGTTGCTTAAGTGTTAGGTCTAACTCTCCTACTTTTTGCTCGCTTGCATAAAAATTTGATTGCATTACACTTTGACTCGTGAACAAGCGCGAGAAATAGAGCTAAGCTCTAGAGGGCTGCAGTGTTTGCATTACACAAACATGAATATTGAGTTTAACGGTTCAAATATAATCATCTGCATTTAACTTTTTGAAACAAGCAAAATCACAAGCTCAGAAGAGAAGATGTTATATAATGAAAAAGAACTGTACTCTGACTTTCAGCTTCAAGCAGCATAATTACTTTTATGTTTATGACTCGTATGTCTCTGGCACTCCCTCCGATCATGAAAAATATTAATTTTGTCAGTTTTTATTAACACAGAAAGAAAAATATCCCTACATTTCATTGTCATCTAGAAATCATTAAATTTTAAACTGAAAATAAGTCAGCATCATTCCTAATCAGAAATATTATCAGGGACTCCCTTGTAATAATTATCCGTGACGTTGCCAGACCCCTGAATCCTCCCTGTATCCAAAACAAAACCAAAAATATGCGGAGTTACTAACCACTCATTCAGAATGAGTTGCTCACAATAGAATTGATATAGTCTTCAAACTAAGTAAATTACGGTTGTCCGACTCCATCAAATAGCACCAGAGATATGAGACTAGAAAAGTAAATATAAAAAATCACCATTATTTTGAGTAAAAAATAAAAATGCAAAAACGGTTGGAGGAATGGATTATGAAAGAAGTATTGAATAAAAATTATTCACTTACGAAGCCCAGTGATGACAAATCCAGCCAAAAAGCAGAGCAACAGGCAGCATCACCGGTGACAGGTTGGGGGCCTCGGGGGAAGGTCACGAGTCTTTATGGAATCCCATCGGGAAACCGGAATTTCTCTGTCATTCGTCGACATTGTGAAATGCTGATTTACTCTCCAACCTAG
>JAQGAP010001914.1:0-17333 GCA_034697805.1 Orchesella bifasciata | reverse complement strand
CCCCCAAAATTTTCCCAGGGTTGAGCAATTGAAATTTTTGGGCCATTTGCAAGAGTAGGGTCCTGCCGGGAAAGGATGCACGCCAAAACCTTCAGGGATTCCAGCGGATTTGGTCAAAAATTTTGAAGGAAGTTGCAAAAACGTCAGAAAAAGCCCTAACGGAGCATGTTGCAAAGATGGTTCGCTACAGAGCTATAAAAAAGGTTCAAAAGGCTGTTCCGGAAATCAACAGGTAGCTTATAAAATGCTCTATCGTTACTGAAAAAATGAATTAATAAAGTCCACATCTATGGAAACCACGACTAAATTACGCCAGTTCCAATACTTATGATTCATCCTTTATTGGCTTTTATTATAAATTAAACAGTTCATAGCGGACTTACCCCACCCAATAAAATAGTAGATTTTAAAGGGAGTTCCTCTATTAAAAACATTGGTTGTTAATCTTCCATGGAGGTAAACCCCTTGGATAAACATCCAGTTGATGGATGCAACAGCCGCGTAGAGATTCAGGGAGAGTACCATTTTACAGGTGAAATCCTGTAAAATTTTCATTTAAAAATGAGCCATTGCAAAATAAAAACAGGTGAAAGTTTTACACACAAAAACCTACCTCATTTCTGTAGTGGTTTGTACGGTTGAATACAAATGGTTCTGTGATAACCACCAGCAAAGCGCACCGAAGCATGAGGGCAACCATAAGATGCATGTGTACCGCAACTCTGTCACACCACAAGCATCTAAAATCCCAGAAAATCATTAAATGCATTTTCCGCAAGACAAATCCCAAAAGAAATTAGAAAACGGATAAACTTTTACTTAAAATAGTAGAAAATTGATAGAGCTCCTGCTAAGCAGACAAGGGAAAGAATGGAGCCAACAAAAAGAAGGATTTGTACTGCCCTCACGAGCTTTCTCTCTTCGTCCTAAAAAGAAAGTTGATTTTACACTTGAGCTAATTTGATGAGAAAAAGCTAAATCCGGTGAAACAAAAAAGAACTCACGGATTTGGAAGTGTAGACATCATATGAATCTGCGCATTCTGTGTAATTTGTCCAGTTGCCCATGGCCCACGTTCCGTTTTCAAGACAGACTCGGAAAGCTGTGCCTAAAATCCAATATATTGGCGTTTTTGACTTTTTGCAGAAAAATTAACAATGGAAAAGGCAAAAGGGGTGCTGTCCTTTTATCCAATTCAAATTTTTCATGGAAAAACATATTACCTTGAATCTGGGATGCGTAGGGTTGCCTCATTTCATTAAGGATTTCGGAGCACTCCCGTGATGCAACGCTTCCAGTCGGAGTGGGTGGCCAGCAATAAACACTGTCCCATGTTGCGTTGCAATATGATCCTGAATCAGATAAAAAGTTTTTTTATTTGCTGAGCATAGCAGTAATTCAAGCTGGGTTATGCAAACCTAGTCGAGTTACGTAAATTTGATCTTGTTATTGTAAGGAAGGATAAAAAACAGCGAAATTAATTCGAAGAAATGGTAATAAGAACCTTGTAAGCAAAAACTATTATAATTCAAAGCTGAGCTAGTCAATGAAGCCAACAATCGGCTTCCAATATGCATGAGATGAATGGGTATTGGAAACAACACAAGAAACCAGAAAGGCTTTCATGCTAAAGAAGATGATAATGATCCTTTATGAAACTGTCCTTCAGCCCTCAAAATGTTTAGGAGAAAGTCGCAGAACAAGCAAATGACAGTAAAGAAATACGAATGGAATAACGGGAATGCGGTTTCTGTCGAGCTTTGTCATTTATGAGCGTCATAAAGTTTTTCTTTTCAAACGGGTTTCGGCAAATCATTTTAATTTGATGAAGATATTGCTTGCTGGTCCTTGATCAGTTGCAGGAAAGTTTGAGCAACTAATTTAAATGATGGGTCCAAAATTTAAAATTTCTTTACAAAATGTCTTACCTTTCTCCAAATCCAGCTGACTAATTAACCACATTTTCAGCAAACAGGTAACACCTGGCTCCTCCAAGTTTTCGAGTTGAGACTCCTGCCACTCTGTCAATGGATATGATAAATTTTCCCAGTGGCCTTGAAGAATTTGGGGAACCATGGATTGAATGATTTCTTCAGTAGGTTGAGAAAAACTGGATGAATTAAAGTTACACTTGTCCCCACACTCATTGCCCTCCAAACTAGCAACACTGTTGGTATCGTAATCTGCCATTTTTGAACTCTCCTGTATTTCTATTTTCACTTGGTGATTTAAGTAGTGTTAACTGAAACTATTTTTGAAATCTGATCCCAACTTAGTGGGCGTGATAAAAACTAAATCGAAATTAAAGGGTTTTCTCCAACGTTCACAATTTACTTTCACTGCTCCGGTTACATGGCCATGAGGTTATTCTAGAGCTGCAGCAGCAGACAAGTTGATAGAAGAGCTAGCTACCGACTGAACGCAACGCAATTCCAAATGGCAATATATACCCTACTAAAGAATGCTTGGGTTTGGCTTTGCCCCGGAAAGCAGAAAAGATGCTTCAACGGTTTTAGTAAAGCTGCACATATTTGCGCATGAAAAAGCATCCTTCTATATGGTATTATATTGTTAGATCATGTGTCACTTCACCGTGATGGAATGAGACATTGACACTCTTCGCTCAGTTTTTGGTACTTAATAATCTCCCTAAATCTATTTTGAAGCTTGTTATACTTGTTGCTATGCTTGTTTCACGTTGGAAATCGTTAAAATCAATGTCCTTTCACATCAAATGTTGTCTGCAACTACCAAAAGTTAGATAAACTAAAAAATGCAACTTTGATACTTCCTCTGTTTGTACAAGCACAGAGTAATAATGTATTATAGCTTCCTTTCTAATCCAATCAAGCTGGGATGTTATTATAAGTAACCATACTCTGTCAGACGTTGTCAGACCTTTGGATAGCAGCAATCAAACAAATAATTGCTTGCTGTAGAAAAACACGATTCTGGAGAAAAACAACCCACTTTTGCGCATTTTTCTACATGCATAATATTACTATTGCGTAATGAAAATGATTACGGATAAGAAAAACATGTTTACAGCTTACGGTCAAAGGCCATTTGCTTGTGATTAAAAACAATCGGCGAACGTCTAGTCATGTATATTGATTGAGTTTTCTATTAGATAACCAGCATCCCACGCAGCTTTGTTGTTCATTAGACTGACTTTCCTTTGGGAAAAATCAATATGTAAAAAATTAGAAAAAAATAATGTATGCGTTGTGTAACATCGTTTAATATACTTCAAGTAGTTTCCAAGATTATCATCAATGATACCAATGCCAAAATGGAATACACGATTGAAAACCCGACTGTCACTAAGTTGGCTCATTTAACAATGATTTTACTTCCATGCTATTATGCTCCATATTGGTCAGAAATATTATTTTTGCTAATTAGTGTGTATAAGCATTTTATAACCTTTAATTTCAACGCTTAAATTAAATACAGTAACTATAAAAAGTACTTTCACCAGTATGCGAACCTGGTTTTCCAAAGTCCACATGTTTGGGAACTAGAGAAGTCTGGGAATTACCTTTCATGTTTGCTGGTTGGGTAAAGTATTGAACTGCGAGCTTTCCGGCAGACTAAATATAACTTGAGCTGGAAGATACAACTAAGGTTTTTGAGAACATAGTTTTCAGTGGACTTTCGTGCATACCATTCAAGCAGTCTTAAAATTTTTTGGACTAATTAGTGGAATTAAATTTTAAGGGGTGTTTGTTTTCGGACAGAAGACCAACAAGTCTTTCAATTAGCTTTGATGCAACAACATTCTGTTGTTGTTCTTGGCTACTTCCTTCTCTAGAAATAGATTTTAATGTTCAAACTCCCACGCGTTTGTTTACAAATGTCGTCACTGACCGTTCCTCCTCACATCCGAGTCCGTCCATTGGGTCCAAGGGATTGATGAGTCTAGACGGAATTAAATGCTGCTTCTAGGCTGCTTTAGCTGTAAAAAAACGCATCCTGTCCTTAAAATTCTGTTGGAATCATATTTGTTCCAGATGTCTTTTTTTAACCTTTTCTCGGATTTCTACTGAAAACTTTATATTACAAATCTACCAATCTGAATTTATTTCGTAATTTGTATCACCCCAATTCAAATTAAGATCAAGTTTGCTCTTAGAACGCTCATCGTATTCAAAACCTTGAACTGTCATACAAAATTTGCTTGACAGGAACAAAATTACAAGAAACGTTTCACTCAAGCGACACACGCAAATTTTTGAGTACGCTTACGCAATTGAAAAAGTATTTTCCTTGTCAATAATGTCATATCGTATTTCCTGCTTAATACATTTATATATTTTCTCGTGTATTTTCATGCTTGCTTTATCCTCGTTTGCTATTGCTTTTTATACTTTACTCGCATAAAGACGTTTTTAGTTTAGCCTAACGTGAATTTTCCCAAAACGTTTTGATTGAAATGGAAGCCCGTGAATATGAAACATTCGCATAGAAGTTTGTTATGAAAATGTCTCTGCAGCCATCATTCTAAGAAATAAGAGTGGAATTTCGGCATCTGTTCATATTGGCATCTTGTTTAGCTAGAAATCTGAACAATCATAAATCGTTTCATCAGCAAGACTTTCAGTTTTAGGTAGATCGACAGCACAAAATGCCGTAATGAAAATAGGTTTATCCAGACAAAAACATTGGGGCAGCAAAATAGTAGTGGTAAGTTTTCACAATTAATTTGGAGAAACAGTATGACTGAAGACCAGTGAGTGTCTGCGTTCGCGTGTTCGAGTTTTCACTCAAATTAGGATCACGTATTTGGGATTAAGCACGATCTGAAAATGAAAATTAAATTTCATATGAAAAATGTGAGTTGCAGGGTTCTCTGTATTCTTCGTAGCACCATATGATTTTTTAAGCATCAACTACCATCATTTTTTAACGAAAATGTGTTGCATGATGAGCATTGCATCACATACATATTTGTATGTAGCATATGTAGCAGGTTTCAAAAAGCCAGTCATAATCAAAACATTTTCCGGAAAAATGTGCAGTAGTAATTGAGTTCTACAAAAACGGCTTAAACTCAAATATTACCATTCGATTTGGTGGCAAAAATTAATAAAAATTCTAATAAAATCGTTATTCTACTTGTCTCGTTCATGAAGTTAAAGGAATTCCATCTACATTAATAGCAATTTACCCAACCTGAAGAAAACAGTTCCACGCTGTTTACAAAAAGCAAGCTTGCTCAACTGTGGATCGGGATGTCTCCATTGTAAAAAAATCACTTTATGCCATTATTCTACTAGATTATTCGGAAGGATTGGGTATCGCATCTCTAGAATAATTGGATGGACGCTTCATGGATTTTCCGCCTCTTCAAAACTACTTTGTTTGACATTTGATATACTTGTTGCTATCTTAGTTCTAGGTTCCAATTTAAATAATAGTTTCTCAGAAGTTGTTAAAAATGATATGCGTAATCATAGCATTCGTTGTCTGCATTAAAAAGTGAGTTTTCGCTATCTGGCCGTTCAGGTTTTGCAACGTGTGGAGTGCTAGACAAGCCAATATGGGCAGATTTTCCCTAAGCTTCGTATATACCTTTAGCTTGTTATTTATCTACCTTATAAACTTAAACTAACGACAACATGTTGAAGTAGGGAATTATATGATGTGATTATGTTTGGAACTGGAAAACATAGTTATACGGAATTAAATAAATTGTGATGTGATGCCCTGCTAGAAGTTAGAGTAAATCTAGACATCATGTTATTAAATTTAACGATATTGCCCACATTTTTTTCCTCCAATGGGCTAGATAAGCGGGTGATACCAAATTATATTTTTTGGAAAATGCTTATCCCGGGATCCCAAAAATGGAATTTCCGTTAAATCTAACTTCTAATTTATTTTATGAGGAAGAGTACACTTTGTTACAATTTCAAATTTTTCACAGAACTTCTTTCTATTTTAGCGCGCGTCATAGGTCAAAGGGAGCCAGTGTTCGGGTGAAAGCAACACCTAAAACCATTACATTTATTACATTTTTAAAGTCACACTATGCTGTTTAGAATTTGATATGGAAGTAAATCCTAAATTCCACAAAGGGCCACAACAGCCTGGCAATATACCCTTGAATTGAGGCAGAATGATTAGTTTTTGCTCACCTATCTGTAACTCATTATTATGAACGAAGTGTTCATTTACAACTTTCTTTCATTTTGTACTTTTGAGCTTCTAATGAAAGGTAATTCTGAGTATAGATCTCACATCTCAATCATCCTTACCAATATCACGTTCCATTGGTTCGAGTCAAGCACACCCTTGAGATATCCGAATGGATTTTTCACTCGTCATAAAATTAATGAACCATTCATGTTTTAATGTGCAAGTATGAATTCCTGAAATTCGACCCAAAACCATCTTTCTGAATAATCAAGGCTTACCGTCAGCGAGTCTCAGCAGACTCAATAGCAAGTTTCCAAATTAATTTTCATGGAAAAGTATGGAAATCCTATGATTCAGTATGTGACTTTTTCTTCAGTAGTTTCACAAAGATCTTTAAGCAAGTTTCTAGATAAATTCTTTGTAGCTCTTGCGTTCAATGCTGAAGTTCTTACAAAAGATTGGAAATTTCATTAACCATTTCTAAGATGTTTAGTTAAATAAGATTTTGACAAAAAACTCATTGGCGTATCTCATTTCCAAAAGAAAATCAAAAAGTTCTTCAACATTTAAATGTGTTGCGTAATAGTCAACCCATTGAAAACAAGTTTCAAAGCAAGCATTAAACAATTGCATTTGAATATCCGTCAAAGTTTATACGAACACAATAAAATAAAAAGGTGTTTACAACTCCCTAATTTTTCATTGGTACGGTTGTCTAATAAAATATGAAGGTTTTGTTGCAGTGCTTTATGCAAACATAATAAATAGTCAAATTGCCCCATTCTACAAGAAAATTCAGTCTCATAATTTTGGAATGCTCACTCACTGAATGAACTTATTCATATTTCCGCTTTGTTTATTGGCGCAACATCATTAAATATTTTACATGAAATCAGGTTTCCTTTGAAATGTTATACATAAGAAAATGCATCCTTTTAAGTGCAATTTTTGACGAGATCTTCAAAGGAATAGGGTTTTCGTTTGAAGTCCATGAAGTTAAGTGAGTCGATGTTCGTGTTTAAAATAAAATGCACCCTTTGACCTTTAAATACTTGCTTATTTAGAAAATGACAGTTCATTCTAGCAGTTCTTCTAGAAAGGAAGCATTCAATAACAGTTCTTTCCTCGTTAGAAACGAGTCATTTCTAGTACGTGTCATGTGTGGCTCTGTGTGAATATTTACTAGATTTCTTATCGGCGTAAGTGACTGAAATATTCTTTCACACACAAAATAGTACTCGTTCTGACAGTGAAAGTGCTGCAGTATAAAAGCATTTATATTGCGTTGGGGGGCTTCGTGTAGTGCATTAGAACTACCAATTGGATCAAAATGTAGTTGGAGGAAAGCAGCTTGTCCTGTTGTCTTGTTGAATTATTTCACTCTTTGATCACCTAAAAATGAAGTTGAGCTACATATATGACATCAGTTTTGGTAAAGGGTGAAGTTTTGTAGGAATACAAGTAAACAGTAGTTCCAAATACACGAGAAATGTTTCCTGAATGAGAAAGCAAGGATTACTTTGTGCGGATAATGCGTTAAATTATCGGTTTCAGCTGATGAGTCTCTTTCAAAAAGTTCTACCAGTTGCGAAAACCATTGACTAAGACATAACACGAAATTACCGTCCAAAAATCACGAACATAATAATGTGACGTGTGTCATTGCTCCCATCCGTCATTGTAACTAGACATGTAAATAATTAATGTAATTAGTCACATCTTTGGAACGCAGTCATCTTCATGCTGCATCCAAATCTAATCGTGTGATCTTATTTATGTACCAAAAATTCTCATGACCATGGTGATAATGATATGATCCAAGCAGAAACCGCCCAGCGATCGAACCAACATCAACCAAATTATGCTTTCTCCAGATTCGGCCTTTCGTAAAATTATACAACTCAATATTTAGTTTGCTTTGAAATTTTTACCTGGTAATATTAATATTCTCAAATAAGAAAGCCTTCCAAAAACTACCCGTGAATATTCACACCTAGATAAATTGGACGCATTTTAGAAAGTGACCCACACAGTGCAAGAGCTGGAGACAGGTTTCGTGTAGTGACAGATATTCAAATAGTAAAACTAAGCGAATATGGAGCTTCAAAGAAGATCTTAAACGATTCAATATGGAAGCATGTTGTACACAGTCATTCATTGTAGGGTTTCATCAGAAAGCAGCATGACCAGACTGTACTTACAGGTTCCGAGAAGTGAGCTAATTTTCTCTGCATATGGAGAGTCATCTACGTAATATCTAAGATTTTCCGGCCGCTGAATAACTGACTGCTTCTATTTTCACTTTTACTTTGGCGAAAATCTTTTGTACATTTTGTTTCGTTAGCTACGTCTCATTGTTCTAGTCTAGCTCACACCTGTTGTCATTTCTTAACCAGATGTTCGTTGGACTTTTGAAAACCAAAGTGTGATTTTTATCACGTGTGAATTTAAATATAAGCATGTGTTATATATTTACAAATCCGCAAAAACAATATTAACATTATTGCAGCCATTAAAATGTAAATGAACACGATTTAGAAGTTCAAAGAATTTTTTAGGTTCGTGATTTGAAATATGAATAACCAGTGTAAACATTCTGTTTAAAAACTCTTAAACGCGAGATATTTATGGACTTTTAAGCTGCTTACATTTATTTTCAGGGCAGAATAAACCTAAACAAACGGGGAAAAGATGCGCATTTTCCTTCATTGCAAAAAGTTCAAATTTCGAATTACACAAACCACAGGAAGTGGACAAACCAAATACTAAATGAAAGCAGAACCGAATTTGGGTTTGTAGGGGAATTTCCAGAGAAAAGCAAATAGGTAAACCACATGACGTTGCAACGACGAACGGTACAGTTCTAGGAAATTGTTGAAGTCGCATCGGAGGTTTAAAATAAACTGCTGCCTGCAACACAAATTCAGTACAAAATGAAAACGAATTTAGTGTTGGTTGTAAAATTAAACTTTTTTATAATCTATGTCGACTAAACATAAACAAATCGGCAAATTTCCATAAGATTTGAATGTTTTCATTCCGAAAATGAAAACTAAACCCACAGCAATATAATAAATACGGCCAATATTCAAGGATTATGTTTGGTTTCATTTCAGAGCTCGGTGTCTTCCTAGTTTCATCTCAGACTCACGTTTCAAAAGAGTCCAGGGACATGGGAAAATGTGCAATTGTGAATTGATTCTCGCAGAGTATTTATTTCCGCGTATTTGTAAATCGAATTTTTAGTGCTTGACGTGGTATTCGCTTTGAGAGTAAAAGTGCTGCATATATTACAAAAGATTTCAACTTTCAAG
Source organism: Orchesella bifasciata (assembly GCA_034697805.1). Classification (NCBI taxonomy): domain Eukaryota; kingdom Metazoa; phylum Arthropoda; class Collembola; order Entomobryomorpha; family Orchesellidae; genus Orchesella; species Orchesella bifasciata. The sequence goes on along the minus strand of JAQGAP010001914.1, from coordinate 7,878 downwards.
GATCCCACTACTGCCGTATTTGATGTTATCAATTTTCAGACAAAACATTCTTGTTGAAAATCACAGAAACTATTTTATGTACCTCTTCGCCCTTCAAATGACACGATTTTATTTATTCACTACTTCTAGCACGGCTTCAATTGCAGGCACTCACGAGCAAAGTACATAGATTGTTGGACACCGAATTGAACCATTTGAGTTTCAAAATTTAGACATCTATGAATAACTACTTTCCCCAAAATATTGGGTTTCGACGGACATTTTTGAATCCGTGGCAACGGATTGAATTTTTGAAAATGACGACTTTCAAAACCTGCTGAAACCTTATTCAAATTAACACGCGAAAATTCAAAGTGAGAAGGGTTTACCTTTGCAGTTTTTCGAAAATTTTCAAAATTTTGATGAAAAACGGTAGAAAACTGTGGAATATGTTTCATTTTAAGCTCTAAAATGTTGAAGTGTAGGGTTACATCAGATTTGACAAAAATTGGGCAAATTTGGAATTTTCATTAAATTGCATAATACATTGGGTATGGGCATTTTCAAAAATTCAATCCGTTGCCACGGATACAAAAATGTCCGTCGAAACCCAATATTTTGGGGAAAGTAGTTATTCATAGATGTCTAAATTTTGAAACTCAAATGATTTAATTCGGTGTCCAACAATCTATGTAGTTTGCTCGTCAGTTTTTACGTACCAGTTTATGTTGTGTAGTGTAACAGCTCACAAAACAACGTGACCCGTGACGTAAGCAATAAATGGCGTAAAATAGAGATTTGATTTAATTTACGACTTTTATTCTGTAAACGTATATAAATTTTTTGGTAAACATGTCGAAATGGGGTGTTTGTCTACTTCAAAAACACAATTTTATTGTAATCAGGTAAACCGCTGTCTAACAAAAGAAGTTGTTGACAAACAGATATGATTTAAATTTGGTGAAGCGAATGAAAGCAATGTGCAAATCAACAGATCATTGATTATTTTGTGAATTTACATTACAAAGCTTGACAAAATCTTATTTTGAATTGACTATTGCCTTAAATCATTAAAAAAAATCAATATTTGCCATCAAACTGTGACGCACGATTGGTAGATTTGTATTTTGTGAAGAAATAAGTGGCTTATGTGAATAGGTAAATTCTAAGGAGAACGTTCAACTTCCTTTTAACCAGATACAGAGTAAATTTTCAAACACAATAAATTACGGTATGCAGAGGCATGTTGAGATTAGTTATTTTATCACGTGTGTAAAACGACGAAGGAAAAAGAATTCCAGGTGCACCACCGACGTCAATCCCAAAGGATGTATGAATTTGCATTGGTTTTGCCAACATTTCTCCTAATCAGTAATTAGCAAGAGTTGCGAGTATCCAGTAAACACTTTAGAATAGAATGAAACATCATACATCATACTTAATCAAGGGTTCATTTTGTTCAAGTTTTATTGTAGTAAAAGTTGTAGACATATAATTAATGAATACTTATGTATTTTGGTTAGCAACTTGGGAGGTTATATTTCTCAGTCATTGAGGGTCTTGGTGTTACCAACAGCCTAGAGTGAAAACGGGTTGGAGGAGGTCAAGCAGAATTGCGAACAACTGCGAACCCATTTCAATTACGTCAGTGGGTTGCATTCCCACTTCCTCTTGCTTTGATGCGACGGTACTGCCGAACAATTTCGTCTCTCACGTCGCGACTCACGAAGTAGTAAAGAATTGAGACAAAGATGTCCTACAAAAACAAAATAATGAATTTGCAATTGAGCCAAACATTTTCAATCAAGCTTATTGGACATGAGTCAGATGCCTTACCTGTGTGGATCTAAAGAGCGTACTACAAATAACATAATATTTGTTGGATGCTCCTCCAGGATTGCAGAGAAAAAGTAAGTTGTTTACTCCAAATAATGGAAACAGCATCATGGTGGCTTTGATTGCGTTCCAGCAAAAACTAAGAATTTTTGGGTAAGATTATTAGACATATCTTTGTACTAAAATACGGCATAATAATATATATAACGTGTACCAAATTAGTAATGAATCATTATAATTATAATCAAACTTTCCGTATCGTCTATTGACGCGTAATAGAAACCAGGCAATAAAAAACAAACTAAATTGAAAGAAGATGAGATACCATTATCTGTTTTTTTAGGTTTCATTTGTTAATCATTTCGCTAGAACACAAAGGGCTCAAGAAAATCGCGTATGACAGTGGTCCAACTACAGTACAAAAGATCTCAAACCTGTGTAATTTATACAGCTCATATGTTTCCAATTTTCATGAAAAATACTTCAAAATTCAAAGTCACTCCATTAAAAACCTTACCGGAATGGAGTCGCTTCTGAGTACAAGCCACTGCGTTTTACTTTGGTCAAAAGGATTCTCATTATGTCGATCAAAAAGAGGTGGTTAGCCGGCAATGAAACATCCAGTGTCATCTTCTTGTCAAGCTCAAATTATTATTACTAATTTTAAAAAGGTGCTTGTTTAGAGAGATTATACGAAAAAACTAAAATGAACGACATTATTTTGAAATCAAAGCAAAACGGTTTCAATAGTATACATTGGAGTTTCCCATATCCTAAAAAATATTCGTTTTACTTTCCCCAAAAATTCACAGTTCACTTACGTATATAACAGGTTTTATCAAACCTGAAATAAGGATTTGGTTTCCATCCAGTAAACCCACGCGTGCAACAACCAGCACCGAACAAAACTAGCGAACGACTGGCATGAAAACTTGTGTGAAAGCTGGTTGGTACAATAAATCATCTCACATTCCCCCTACATATACAAAAGTACTTTCACCGAGCAACTTTTTACTTTCATGGCTTGGTTATTGTCGCACCAACTTCCATAGCATATCCAACGAATCCCATGTAAAACAATGAGTAGCCCTGTTTTGTCGTTTAGTGAAGAAATTGAAAAGTTTTGTTGCTTCTTATAACCTTTATGATGAAGTTTGACACGAGTTTAACACGGTTTGCTTAAAACGTTGCTTTCCTTATAAGCCGCATTTTGAAAAAGTTTTTTTGAAGAAAATGAGAAGAAAAGTGTGAGAAAGATTTTGCAACATGTTGCTGTACGGTTTCACCTCAACTAACAACTGAAAAAGAAACATTTGAATGCTACTCTACCTCTGCTTTCAGTGCGGGGTTGAGATTACGCACTGAAACTCGCGATATTCGGGATTGAAATTGAAATAAACTACTTAAATCTTAAAACGTTGTTAATATTCCATCTCCTTGCTTCCAATGCTACTTGAAACTAGACCTTTATGCAATTTGGAATGACGCAGAAAGCTTCCGAGCTTGTAAACAAAAAAACAACTACCGTTTGTCCAGCATTGCTGAAATAGAATGCATCAACAATATTATTGCAGTGTACTGCGCAAAACCTCGACGGAAAACCTAAATTATCCCCTACATAAATATTTAGTAGAGCTTCCTTGACTTGAACACAATTACAAGTGAGTTTTATCATATTCGTTCCTCATCGGCTTAGAAAAATATTCATTGATTTTTTTCGGTAAGACATCAGTAAAAAAAACTTGCCTTCTCTTTTTTCTGATTGACTGAACAATTTTTCTGAAGCATCAAAATATGACAAGTGCAGCATGGACATTATCAGAGCTCTAAGTATATTGTTTTAAGTTTTATACGGTATGTACATCAACTTGAATTTATCATGAATTAAGTAAATGTATATATCTATTTTACATTTTCTTTACAAGAGAAAATCGATTCCCATAACGTCAACTAGAAATAAAGTAATACAAAAGACAGGACATCCCAAAAGTTCAATCACAGTCCGTAATCAACCTTGATCCTTTCATGTAGGCATTCTTATATGGAGGGGTACAATCGAAAACAAATCTTCTTTTCTGTGAAAAACAGTTATAGAATTCTGTAGCTCAAAGCAAAAAGCATCGTGATTAGATGATGTTCATTTCATACTTTCTTCAGCAAACCTGTATTGGATTCAGGTCTGATTTATTTTGACAAGATGCGAAATTTAATTTAAATTTTGCACTATTCTGCACAAAGACTTCCTATTATATTTTCAGATGTTTTCTACGACGTCAAAGTATAATCATATAAAAAATCTAATATTACAAAACACCAGTTCGGAAATATGAAAAGTTTATAATATTTAGGTTATATTATAACCTCAATCCGTTTATAAAGGTGGTTCGTAAAGGACAAGTATATTGATTGACCCGCAGTAATCTTGTCCTTGAAAAAACGGTACTGAAAGATTGTGGAGGTAATATACAGAAACCAATATTTTGTTAGCTTCGCATGATTCCAATTTGGACAACCATGCAATACGATCAAATGTCATGAACAGATTTAATCTACACTATAAATCTTCTTGTTCTCACATCCAAAAATAGGTCATAGTAAAGAAACTATGATCCTCCGTTCAAAAATATGAGATTGAACTTCCTTGGAGTTCAGGTTTCTTCTCAAATGAAATACGCGGAATGGGAGTGCGTACCTACAAGTTCATGGAAATCAAATCTTTAAAACATTTTTAAATCTAGGATTACATAGAAGAATATGAGGGTTAGGTTACTTAAACCACTTCGCCGATGCTTTTAACAGAAATAGAATGAAATGGCTTGATTTTACTTGGTTAAAAACCTATAAGGCATCCGTGCAAATAAAAAACCTCTTCTGAACTTTTTTATCAACATCAGAAAGTCAACTAAAAATGGTGTTCTTAGAAAATCAGCAAGAGGCTCTAATCATATTAATATGGATTATGTCTGAGAAACCACCCACAGGCTACTCGTGCGTTTTATTTGACAGACTTCAGAAGTAATTATGTATCTAAAAACTTCACTGCTGTGAATTGATTTACAACATTTAATTTGATTTCTCTTTCCCACGAAATGCTTTCTATTGATTTACAAAGCATTGCTGAGTCGCAAGGATAAGGGAGCCTACACATTCACTATTAATCCTTCTTTTATAATTTTTGCCTCATTTTTCTCAGAACTTTTAGGCACTCCCATTCCACGTAAATCTTCTGGGAAGAAACCTGAATCTATATAAAATAAGGTGAAACAAGAAAGTTTTTTGATAGTTCTTCTCGACGCTGATTACAGAATGGGAACGCTCTGCGTGGTTTTTAGAATTAAAACTAGGAAAAGCTAACAAAACACTGTTGTGTTTACCACCTTTACGACAACTTTTTGAAATGAAGAACAATATTCACTGTATTTAAAAATCCTATTTCATGATACTAATCTTTCAGGAACGTTGACAAGCGATTGCACCGCCTAGCTCAAATATTTGTCTGCAGAAAGCTTTACTTGTTTTCAACGAGTAATGGATAAAAATGGATCATTCAAAAGTATATATTTTGAGTGATTTTGTGAGTAAAAGTCAAAACTTTATTTCGCTTTATTTCGTTGTTTTCTCCGTTCTTTGCCTAATTAGCTTTCCTTTTCTGAAACGACTTCTGAAGCCTGCCTTTATAAAATTCAAAAACTAACGTGTCCTAAACTCGTATAATTATCCGATGCGACACCAACTTGAATTCTACTTTCCAACTGAAACTGCCGTGTAGCAGGAAAGTACTTTTGATCTCATGAAAAGATGATGAAACTATACATCTGGTACTGAAATATTTTGCTAGCTTTCCCCTAATTTATTTCGGAGAAACTAGGGAGGATGCCCAAGTTTCGGAAGAAAAGCTGAATCCAGCTACCCAACAAACGTTCCTACTCCCACACTCGGATTTACCAGAAAATTCGTAAAAGGTCGCAATGAATCTCCCTTACAAAATGTGAAATTAAACTTCAATTGAGATTCCAGATATAAAACGGAAGAATCCGTCATATTTCAAAATGATTGAACCCTGATGAATGACATTTATGTCGGAACAATAATTGCTTCAAATATAACTAATAAATTTTGATTAATTCGCTCTAAGCGAAGCTTCGTCATGCATGACAGTTTAATAAGTCGAAACTGGAACTGATTAGTTTCAAGGTCAATGTCAGCTAGAGTCACAACTAGAGTTTTGGAAGTTGGTGTTTACGAAAGTTCCATTTTGTTTCTGTTTACCTTCAAAGAATTTTTCCTGGAATGTTTACTTAAAATCTTATTTCAAAATCTACGTACAGCTTTAAAAATACATCTAGGACATGGCAATGTCAACAGCAAAGCAGCTGTGGTATGTTTTATGGTTAGAATGTCAGTTTCACCGTCCCGTGAAAATAAACAAACAGACGATGATGCGGTTAGTTTGCGAAGTAGGATGAAAGCACGGTATGACGCAACTAATGGAAGTTGATGTTAAACAAGTTGTGTAAACAATAAGTAGTATTCGAGCTGGATTCCAAAATAACGCAAAAAAACTCCGGAATATCCTCTGTCATGTTTCTTATCAACATATACCTGACTCGAGAATTTCTACAGCTTCCTCAAGACAAGTTGTGCTGCAAGACGAAACGTTTAAAAAGGTTTTCTTCGCCAAAGTTCGCTAAGGTTTATAAGCTAGAAAAATTACTTTGTATATCTGGATATTATCGGTTATGAATGCATTATAGATCACTGCGTCTGGTTTGTACAACATAAAACTGAGTGTATTAGTTTATTCATGTGCGGCAAAATTAATGTATTTTACTCAATTCCCTTTCACTTAGAAGCTAGTTTAGGTGACCTGCATTTATATGAGGATGAATACGAGGATGTACATAAGCAGAATAACAATTTTTCAGAAGGAGCCAGAAAATTCATTTCACCAGCTTCTCGGTGGGATCAATGTATATTTAACTCTTCTTTTGGCACAAAGTACAACGAGGTAGCCCAATTGGGATTCGTTTTTGGAACACTCGTCCGGCTTGGTTTATGCAATTTTACGCACGGTAAGTTTAGAATCCCTTGGAGTTAATATTAATTTACTCTTGAAATCCTAGAGTGCAACGTGACCAAAAAAAGGAAAATGTGTTGGTAAACAAGCAAACAGGTAAACGAAGGGCTACTGAATTAGTAAACATAAGCCATGAGAGAATTTTCAAGAGACACTGGCTGCAACTGCTGGATTACAAAATGGGACTGATATTATTTATTTCACAAAAAAAGGAAGTGCATTTTTCGCATGGATTCTTCACAATTGACTAGGAAGCTGGAAGCGAAGCCAGTACTTTGTATAAAAATGCGTAAATGCTAGTTTCTTTTTCATGAAATGTGAATAAAATATCCAAAAGAACTTTCCATTTAGCATAGTTGAGTTGGTACTCTCTGCTGGGAAAAGTAGTAGCTACGTTGCTTTTCAAGTGCGAGCTGAACTCGTAATAAATAGGCTCCTGCATTATGTCAAAGGGCCAGAAACTGCGAGGCAGCTTCAACGTATTTTGGAAGGGTTCTGCTTCTCCTGAAAAAACATGAAATTGGGAGTAAGCGGTTTCTGCACGAGAGCTCTCAAGTAAGTAAAGGGGATTTGTAGTTTATCTCTACAACTTGTAAGCGGAGTCTACAATTTTCTCGTTTACGAGTAAGAGCATTCTGATTCTAAGCCACCGATATGATTTAAATGCTTTGCGGATGAAAATTACATTTATGTACATTTATCTCATAATACTATTGCAATGACTTACTTGATTGAATAAGTTTCGACGATGTTGTAAAGTAAGGCATTATGATAAGTTATTGATTAATTTTTAAATAATAAGAATATGATGTTTTGATATGATGAAGCGTAATCAGTGTTGGCTATTAAGCAAAAAAGCAGCACATTTTTTTTGCTCAATTGTTTTTCAGCTTTTTTCATGCTTTTTTCCTTTTTTGACGCTTTTTTGCTGTTTTGAAGCTGTATTGCTTTTTTCCATATAAATATACATATAAATATACATATAA
>JAQGAP010001913.1:0-17342 GCA_034697805.1 Orchesella bifasciata | reverse complement strand
CTCCCACCCGCCCCCACTACGCCAATGCTTTTATGTGAAGCTTGGGTAATCCAAGGGTATGTTCATACATTGCGGCTCAGAATTAGGAAACTTTTTCACAAAAGTTGGTCCCGTAATCCCGCTCAAAGTGTCCAAATTTTTGGCATCAATTACGAAATTTACGTATATTATTATAAAAATCGCGGTTTGATGAGAAATCAGCTAAACTGGAACCGTACCTACAACTGGTGAAGTAAAGTTGGACTAACAACTAACCTGATTGGGTGGTAGTGTGGCAGTAATGTAGAAAGAAGGGTAGAGTAGAGGAAACATCAGCAGGACTTGTTTGTGAAATATTCACACTGTGCTTTGTAAACGAAGACAGCAGCAAGCATCCCGGGGTACAGCATTGGAGGCTACTTTTGTTGAGTAGAGCGAGTATTTTATTGAACGTCTGCTCTTGCTGTCTGAATGTTGTTCTTTCTGTGTGAATTATACGTTGTTGGAAGTAAGAACATAAAATCTAACATCTACAGTCAGCAGAGAGACCCAGAGGTTGGTAGTGTGCCAGATATAAGTTTAACGAATCCAGAAGATTTTCATTTTTATAATTAAACTGATGAATTTATTAATTAGTTGTAAATTCAAAAGTTGAAAGTGGTTCCAGTTTTATTGCCGAGATTTCGTTCGGTGAAGTCATTACAGGCGAAAGGTTCAGTGGTGTGAAAGACGAGGGATCGGAAGAAGTTGTGAAAATCTAAAACCCTTCAATCATAACATAAATCATGGAAGAAGTTATGGTGGAATCAGCAGTGATGGAATCCCCGAATCAGGTGATTACGACGGTGACGGAGGGACTCGAACAACAGGAAATTTGTGAAATGGAGGAGGCCACGGAGTCGAAAATTACAGGTACAACACTTGCGACATCTAGTGTATGGTAGTGTACGAAAATTCCTGGTGTTTTATTGGTGGCCTCGTTCATGATTGGATTAGTGATTAGTTAGATGAAGGTCACTTACGGGATTGATAATTAGTCCAATCGGTTGATCTTATATGTCGCCTGTTCATACTCTACATCAATTACAATTCAAGTTGTAGTCGTGTTCGAGGTATGATGCAATTCGTGACAATTAGGTTAGGTTATTCTAAGGTCATATGTTGTTGTGAGTGAGTTGATTGGTCCCACAGACTCGGGTTCGGTCTTTGAACTTCACTTCTGTACGGAGATGGAGAAACTTACCAGTGTTGATTCAATTTGCTAAGGTTGCATTGGCACTGCATGTAAGGTTTTAAAAAGTTGTGACTGAGTAGAATTCTACATAACATATGGTTATTACAATACGATTAGTTAGATCTATTCTTCGATATGAGTGGTGGTGTTTGGAGATTTGGCTTGGTCTAGGTCAATCATTAATGAGAATAAGGATTAATAATTCATTAGTAACTATTTTATCCGAGGATCAAAAACACTTTACTCATTTAGTGTTAACAAACATCAATAGATTGTTGGCTAAAATTAGGAACTGTATTGGGGTATGGGTTAAAGTTAAAGTAATGAATGTTGAACTTGGGTATGCGATTAACCTCACAACATATATTACTGATTAATTCATAATTATGATTAGTCTCATTGTTACCGTACAACTTTTAATAGTAGCCCAGGTCATAATGAGACTTTTTTGTCCACGCCCTTTATTTCATGAAATCCGGCATAATATGCTTGTGAATTCATAGTCACCACATTTGTATTACGGCCTTTAATAGATGAAATTAAGAAAGTTTCTTACACCACGGCACAATTTCGTAAAATACATGCAAGTTTGAAGTTTGCTTTGCTTGCATTAATACAAATTAGTACAAATTAATACATTGCAATTTATATTTGAAAGATTTCCATATTCTCCTAAATAGTGTTAGGTGTTAGTTTGTCATTGAATTTTACTGTCAACAGTCGCAGTACAGTTAGGTTAGCATTACATGTTTATTATCAGTCATCACTGATGACTCATCATTGCAAAGTGCATTCAGTATTCATCATCATATTTTTTTATAAATTCAAAGCAAGCTATAGCTATGCTATTCATCAATCCTATCTATACTGTAGGTTAACAATGCTACGTGGTGGCGGTGACCGAGGTCAAAACATTGTTTCATCATACCGTATATGTTTTAACGGTAGCCCGGTTCTAATCGAGAATATTTATACACAGCTTCTAATAGAATGTATACAATGTCCGGGATTCAGCATGTAACATTTCATAAAATCGATAAAATATTATATGAACGTAAAAAAGAACACTGAGTTTCATATTTCAAGTACGAACGAAGTTGGAAGTAGAATTTTGGTTTAGCAGCATTGTGAGAACGGGATGCAGTGTAGTGAGACCAAAAAATATACTTTTGTTGCTGCAACTGCAAAGTAGGAGGTAGGGGATGGGAACATGAGTATCATATAGTTCAGTCACTGTCCACACATATAAGCGCTCATTTCTGACGGTGTTGGTACTTTAGGCGCATCCGATGCGCAGCGCAAGACAATTAAATTTTTGCTAACGGATGTAATTAAACGTCTGTAAAATCAAAGGTTTTAGAAACATTTGCAAAATTGCATAACATGATCCAGTTTAAAAATTTATGTTTATTTTGAAAAATGATTTTTAGTTTGCATTTTTATCGACAGATTAGAAAATCAAATGTTCAGAATATTCAAATGCATGTAGAGACTTAGGGAGCCATGGTAATCTGAGTTATCTTACCTTGTCATATATATATGCATAGACCAATCATGTAACATTCATGTAGTATTAACTTCAATTTTTTCAAGTTTTTTACCCACCACCGAAGGCAAAGCTTAGGAGAAGATATTTTATATTTATATGTATCTGCAGCAATTACGTTGGCTGTGTAAAGTTTACCCAGCCAGAGATAGTAAAAGGGGCTGATCAGCGAACAACGAGCAATGATCGTTGTTGGAGCTACACCTTGCCTTTTGGTTTATATAATACTCAAAGCTTCGTTTCATTCTACAGACACAAAATACTGAACTTCTCACAGAAATGGTAAAATTGTTAGATCTGTTGCATGTATGCTTGAGAATTATGTTATACGTCACGTACTATTCTCGCATCTGGCTTTGAAGAGTTGGTACTAAAGTACTGTAAGTTTTTGGACGTAGCATTTACATGTGCATGGTTTGATGCAAACAAGTATGGCGTCCGCGTTGTGGTTAGAAGGTTGAATAATGTAAAAATAAAACACTTACAGAAAGGGGTCGTTCATTTTATAAGGTGGTCTATAAAGGATGTAAATTTTTGGCCTTTAAAGAAGTCTTTCATGTAAATATTTAACTGTAAAATAACTATTTAAAAATAATTATATTGGTACAGTGATTGATTACAATCAGTTGCTTAGAGTAGGGTAGATTATTCGCTCGTTTGGTTATTTTTTTTTATTCATGAAATAAATAATCAATGGTCTCACTTTACACACTCTAACTTGAAATTCGATTACACATAGTTACAGTAGCATATAGCATATATATTGTCTTCTCCCTCAAAACAATATGTTAAGTTTAGATCGCTTAAAATGTTTTCCGTTAAAACACGCGTTGTTTGGAACGAACCTTCGTTATTACTATTGCATAACTTTAGTTAGCTACATTGTAGTTAATGAATATAATAAAACACGTCATAGTCACAATTCATAAAAAACATTATAATTATAACAGTAACTGGCCAGCATGTGTTTCTTCTGAAAATCTGCACCAGTTTCTTTGCGGCTACACATGAATGAATGACCGATAGTGGGCACAAACAACATGCATAAAAATTGAAGACCTTTAAAAATTTGTTACAAATGTGTAAAAGTTTAGAACACTTGTTTTTATATGGAGGTTGGGCATAGACTGAATTCCAGCGTTTGGGGCATTATGAGAAACATGTTTAAATCGGTAGGTATTTTCGTATAGTATAATAGTTCACGGTTTCAGTTCGAAATGAAGTGCTTAACACCAATATACAATGTGTTTTTGTAGAAACTGACAACCAAAAAATCGCTGGTACGATCACCGACACTGGAACTTTACTTGAAGGAAAAGATGAAATTGACGCTAATAGTAAGCCTGAAGCTATTCAAGCCGCAGAGGCAGAAACTGAAACCCCTGAACCAAGTGAACCCGCCATCGTAACAATAGCAGAGCCGGATGACGATGATGATATTATTTGTCTGAATTCCGATGACGAGGATGGAGATGCAGAACAGTCCGGTGTAAGTGAATCAAAACGGTCTAGGACGGGTGATGATTGCGAAATGGACATCGACGAAGCTGCTGTTTCGACTATGGGAAGAATTATAAGAAAGATGTCAAGACAGGATTTGGAAGACTTGGTTCTAGCCAAGATTGTCGAAGCAGTGGTTTCACATACCGAAGTAGGCCATCTCAGAAGCAAAGTTTTAGAGCTGCAAATGCAAAAGGACAAGATGGCAGGCAAGCTGGGTGTTATGATGAAGCAGGTAAATAAGAAATTGACGTTTGCGTTTTTATTACATTCATCCTAAGCATCTTACATACATGTAGTTTATACTTCAGTGCATATTTATGCTAAATGTGGCATATTACTGTACAATGACATGATAATATATAATGGGAATAATGTTAAGGTACATAACTTACGTAGCCACAATCTGAAGTTACGGGTACATAGAACGGGCACGGCACAGTACAAGAGAAGGAACAAATGATTTTTTTATTCGTTGAATTGATAGTTCAGAAAACCCGATAGATTACCCGTACTCGTAGCATATTTTGTAGTGACAAATTGCATATTTATTTTTGGTTGCAGGTTGCAGAATTGTCAACTGCGGTCAATATAATTACGGATAATGAAGCACGTGAGGGAAAGACTCGATCACATAAACCGCATGTTATAAGATTTAATCGTTCGGTTGGATTACAAACATCAATTGAGCCAAGTGTGCGCTCTGCGCCCCCTAAAATCATTCGAGTTCCGGAGCCAACTCAAAATGGCGTGAAACAGTATGGCGCTAGTACTGGAAAGACTACAATATATGCTGGTGCAGCCAATGGAAATTTCAATGCACCACAACCACATGGTGTAAAGAGGGTTTATCAATCTAACAGAGGTGGCGATGCAAAGCAAACCGGAAGTCAAAATCCAAGCCCGGTACCTAGCCCACGTAAAGTGTATAGTGCAGCATCTGCCCCACCACGAATGCTTCCCATTGCCCCCAAACCTGTTGTTCCACAACTTCCATCCTCAATTACTGTTTCAACAACTCAACCTGGAATCGTGGATTTGACCGATGATGATCCACCATCACATTCCGCTGGCTCTCAACAAAATGTCACAGCTACAGTCGCAACGCCATCTTCTGGAACAACTGCAAGTAAGTTATTTTCGAAAAGCTTATTATACGAATATTCTCAGGGAAGTTTGTTCATCATCCGTGCTAACTAACTATTGACAATGTCAATATGATTATTCATATGTGGAATTGCTTACTTGAATGTTGCAGTTATCAACGGAGTTCAATACCATGTTGTCAAACAACCGGCAGGAGTTCAGCTTATGACACCGGCACCTTCACCAGCGACCAAATATATAGTTGCTGGAGGATCGGGGCCAACCCGACCGGTTCTTTTGCAACAGTTGGGTGTTGGATCAGGCCCTCAATCGCAGTTAGCTCCAAATCAGCAAATTGTGATCAGAGGTGTTAACAATTCGTCTCCACTTACCATCATTCAGAGACCAACTGCTCCAAGGCAGCAATCTGACTTATCTGCCAACGGAGCTGTATCTCGGGTTGCAGCTACTATTCCTTCAAGACCTGGAACAGTACTTTCAGCTGCCAGTAATACACCAAGACAAAGATTTATTTTGGTAAGTGACATTTTTATTTGTCAGTTGCTGTTTGATGATAGTTTTGGGCCGACTTTATCAATCCATTTTTATTTTTGTATACGAATTTTAGCCTCCACTTCCAACAACACCGACGAATAAAACGAAAGCTAACGACTCATACCGATCACCTCCTAAGCCAGAACTAACTCTCAATGAACAAGCGGATGGAATCGTTCTGTCTTGGAATCTACCAACTGTACCTAATATGGCGGAAGTGACTACTTATCAAATCTTTGCTTGTCAAGAATCACTCTCAAACAGTACAAGCCGTCCGTCTCAGTGGAAAAGGGTTGGGGATGTAAAAGCATTACCATTGCCAATGGCTTGCACTTTATCTCAGGTAAACGTTAACATTTTCAAAAATCTGTATAGCTTACATGTACACACGTTTTGAATGAGTTTCTACTACTTACGTAATAGAAATGTCCATTCCATAGTATGTTTGATATACATATGAGCAGAGATGGGTAAATTACCATTTTTTTTTATTTTCCAGTTTACGGATGAAAACCGATATTATTTCATCGTCCGTGGCATCGATGTATATGGGCGGGTGGGTCCATTTTGTGATGCTCAAAACATTTTACTAAAGAGAAGAAATAAGTAAATGGATATGGATAATAAAATTAGATATATGCCAAGATTGTTAGCATAAGTAGAAGTGCTAGTGAAGATGTGTAAAGTGATTTTAAATAAATCTGAGTGATCTTAAGATGCCGTTGGTTGCATTTATGTAAATAGTAATCTAGTAAGTATATAACTGCTAACGGTTAATCGTGTGTGTGTAACTAAATTGTGTAACACAGTACAGATAACCCAATTACGTTTCACAAGTGGACAATTTTGTATAAAACTTCAGCTGTTGATCATTGTTGATCAAAATTTTACCCTTCTTGTTTCAAAGTGTTGTAACATGAAACGCTGGTTGATTTAATGACTGGAATTTGTTCCTGTAATGTACGATTATGTATTGATGTAATATTATTGTATACTATTGTGACACATTTAAGTGTAATCAAATAAAGACTTGAAAACTTTCTTTGCGCCTGTTTGCATATTATTATTTGCACACATTTTGTCGCCTGATCATATCAGCGAAATTGCGCCCCGCATACACATGCTATGATATGATGAAATAGTTGACTGCATTTAAAAGTAAAACAGATAAAACCGTATATGAAAATCTGCAGGTTAAATTTTTATCACAAAGAATTTTGTGTTTAAGAATCGTATTAAGGGTTTTTCGCGGAGCACTCATGAGTCGTCGAATCGAATGACGCTTCTAATTGCTACGGCTTTGATGGTGTCGAGCTCTGAACGTAAAGAACACAGGTCAATAAAACAATAGGAATTTTCGAGACATGTTAACGTAAAGACTAGGGCTATGCTAAAATAAGCACATTTTAACCCTTCCCATGCTGTTTTTTAAGAAATTGAATTTAGTCATTTGAAGATGGTTGAATCGTTGAATTATAGCGTCATATTGCTCATCAGGCGAACGTTTGAACGGGAGACTTTTGGCTGCAACTGGATATTCAAGGTATAAACGGATGCCAAGACAACATCTTGTATGATACCACTAGTACATCAATTTTTCGATTGCCATGCGGATACAAGTGGAGTAACTGTTCCGAAGAAGAAACAAGAATGGAAACACTGCTAAACTATTTACTGGAGGCCGATCCATCGTGTAGCTGGGGGTATTGCTGTAAAATCGTAGTTATTCAAGCGTTGGAAGTTGGAACGCACGTACGCTGCTTCAGAGGTATATATAAAATTTACAAACTCGTATTATGTACATGTACATGCTGAGCAAAGATGCATCTTTACATTACGATGTAGAATTCTAACTTTCCTAGCTATCCTACAACATAAAATGTTATTTTCCTCTTTAGTGAACGATGTTCTCTACTTTTCGTCTGGATGATTTGGATGTTCCACCGCGGCCTATAGTGGAAGCAGTTGAGCTTGGAACACACAGGAATAAAAATGGTGCATCATCATCCACTATGTATAAACTCTTTCTTGTGCAACATCCACCACCAGGAAGACCTTGCCATATTATTGATGTAGTGCAACTAGAAATATTTGGCTGCGTTCAAAGACTAAACCATCCCGACATAACCCGTTGGAAGCAAATAGCTCAAGTTGATCTAAGGAAAAAGAAAGTATGTATGAACCGGAGATGCGATGATGGATCCGTAAGGAGCTCCGTGAAAATTGCTGGGGTAATGTGAGACATTGAGAATGATAAATGAGATATTTGATGAATGTCTAATGTATCATCGTCCATAGTAAAATATGAGTTTTTATTTTTCAGTTTTCTTCGGGATTCAGATATCAAATTGCAATCAGAGGGATGGATGCCCGTGGAAAGCGAAGCTTATTTAGCGAACCTGTTTATATAGTTCCTAAATACGGTGATGCTGATAAATTGATGTCAATTTAATGTTACTGTGATGTGTGAGAAATTATTTTTCAAACAATTTCCATTGAAAATTAAAAATAATTTATTGTAGGCTTAGATAAATTATTGATAGATGCAACAATAATTCTATTTTATATACAAAATTTTTTCCAAAATGTGGAGGAAAACCGTTGGTTACTGACCCCCCGTAGTACACATTAACATTAGCTCCATTGCCAATGAAACAATTTTTCCCAATGTCTTCCATGTAATCTGGGGGTCACCAAACAACTTCGTTGCTCCACAAAATTTTTGCATGTAAAAACCATTGTGGCATCGTCTAGTAGATTTAAAGGTCCCTGATTGTAGGTATTAGTTATATCGTTCGATCTGTGATTGTTCTACTAAATATTTCAATACCACATAATCTAATAATAAACCTGAGACGATTCTTGAAAAAACTTCGTGAAAAAATTATATTCACTGATTTCATTTTCTTCACATGTATATAGTTAGTAATGATAAAGTAGCAGCTCGGGCATAAGTAATACAAAGTTCAATATGCCGCAATTTTAGAAAGCATGTGCTTGAGTCGGTTGCCATATCTGGAAATAACGAACTCTTTTCCATTTGCCGCTGATGTCCCTATTTGTTTCCGTACTACCACATACTAAACTGTACTAAACAGTTAGTGTTGCGTTGTTTATCGTGATCCTGATTATCATACATTAGTAAACTCATGTAAAATGATGAGTTGCATATTTAACGAGCCACTATCAGACAAGGATGTTATTTATTCAAGTTGTTTTTGAGATGATTAGATTTTAAATGCAGGTACGTGAGATTCATTCAAAATACCATACGACAAACAAAATGTCTGGAATTAAAATGGCGTATATAGTCCTTTTCTTCTACTTCAATTTGAAGCTATTGAATCCAGGCCAGTTAAGAGTTAAATTCTGAATTCATTCTTAATATAAACTGCTTTATACTAATAACACCTTATATGACTAAATGTCTTAGGAAAAAGTAAAAGTTGCACATTGCCCCAAATGGTAATAATTATTCATAAATCTTTAAAAAGACGTTAAAGATCTTAATTTATGCCTAAACCTGCTCTGAACGCTGATCAGTGTTATTGTCAAATAACCATCAGAATACTTTTATGCACTAAAATTACAATAATTAACAAACTTTATGTATGTTTCGGGTTCGGTACCCACAATCATACGCACTCACGTACGGAATGTTTTCCCAAATAACAATGATCACGGACTCAACTCTGTCCATAAAATGATTGTTCCATGAAGCACACAGATATATAAATATCGTTGTACCCTATGATGAAGCATGTCCTAAATGCGGAATGATGGTGCTATGCATTTAAGGTAAAAATATAACGAGCTTTACGTCTTACGTCAGAAGAAGGGGTTTTAATGTTTTCTTACTCGAAACAAACATCCTTAGAATATGGAGCCTTTCTCCAAAAATAAACATGAATCGCTTAATTATAAATTCGTAACCTGTGTGAACAGTGAGCACTGTTGGCATACATGATTGCTCCGCACAGATCATTTAATATTGTCGTGAATCTGTAAAAAATACCTTTTGTGGTAGCATAACATGAGGTTCATTGATAAACACACATTTAATGAATAGTTTCTGTATACATTAAAACGCATGGCTTGACGCAACCCATGATGATTACAGTAACCCATGATTAGTTGGATGAATTTTGGGTATTCAAATCAATTTAAAATAGGACTGTTCTGGAGAGGAAGTGTACCATTTCTAGTTTGCTAACCTGCAACTATAGGCCGTGCAGTTACAGGTCCTTTCTAACCTTGCTATGCACAACGCATTGTTCCTTCGAATACAGGAATTCTATGAACTTTACCACTTCCTTTAGCATGAACAAATTCTCGTGTAACAAAGCTTAACAATACCCTTTGAGAAATTCTTAAACTGAAATTCTTACTACAGAATATTCTGAGAATTCTTAAGGCACACAGTTGTCATTTAGATTGTTTCTTAGTTTAGTGTTTGTAAACGGCAAGGTTGCAGCTAGTGAACAGTCTAAAGTTACAGTCATGTATAAGGTACGAAAATTTATATAATATCAGTCCACCAATTGTTTAAAAATTTAAGAATTATATATTAATTTTAAATGAAATCCATAGCTCAAATTTTTTCGATCTGGCTACATGGGAATGGCCTTGTGCTTCATTTCCAGCCTACTCCTATCATTGGGCACAATGATGGTTTCCAGAATGACAGATTTTCATCCTATAACAAAATCATTTTGGAGATTTGGTGGAACATTTATTCCTTCCGTGTTTGTAGTGATTTACTATGCATTCCAAAAAGAGTCGATCACATCTTCATTTTGGCCTTTGAGGTGGGACTCTGTAGTTGTCTTTATATCCCTTGTGGTAAGTAGAGCTTTACAAGCAATGAAAGTTATCTCTACTGACCTGCTACAAAAACGTGCAAAGAAGTGGGGCATTGTGATAATTTACAGTTGGCCTAATTGCATCTTTCATTTTATTAACAGCTTCGAAGCTTTTTAGGCTGCACTGCCGCAACCTTACAGTACTATTCGCTGAAGTACATGTCGTTGGGAGACTCTTCTGTAATCTGCAACTCTTACCCCGTGTTCGTTACTATTCTTGCATACTGCTTTTTAGGAGAGCCCTTTGGAGGCATATTCATGTTTGCTGCTACCTTAGTCACATTTTTGGGCGTGACCTTGATTGTACGCCCTCCAATACTCACTGGGGAGACCTTCGACTCTGAACTCATGGTAAACCCAGGTCATATATATCCTCGCCACTCGTGCCTCGTGTCAAAAGTTTAACACTCGAAATGTTGACTTGCAGATAGGAGCAGGTCTAGCCATAACCTGCGCTATGTTCATGGCAGGTGCAATTGTCATGATACGTCATCTTCACCAGATTCATCATTGCATCACACTAATAGGATTTGCAGGATTTGGAACCATTGAAGCAGCGTTGTTAGCTTGGGGTTTTGACGTATTAGAATTTCCAACGGAGACCATGGACATTGTCAAAGCGTTTGCCATAGGTCTCCTGTCATGTGGCAGTCAAATGTTTTTAATTTTTGCATTGAAATGTGACAATGCCGGTCCTGTCGCACTTGTGAAGACAACCGACGTCTTATTTGCATTTTTATGGCAAATGGTATTCATCCAAGTCTTTCCTGACATCCTGAGGTAAGTAAAAGCCGACAGGGTACTGTGCTCCCAATACTCATGACATCATTTTAATTTTTAAGTAGGTGCCTGTGAAAAACAGTGGTTTGTGGCACACATCTGTAAATTTAAATGATGATATCTAAGCATCAAGTTGTAAAAAAATTCATTGTCTTGTTTTAGTGTGCTAGGCGCAGCTGTGATGATGACTGGTATCTTTTTATGTGGCTTTAAAAAGTATATTGACTCTCTTGAAATTACTCATCCTTGGAGAAATGTGTTTTGGTTCGTGACAAAATAGTGATACATGCGTGGGATGCTATATAGCGTAGTATTTTAATTAAGAACATTTTTTCTATCTGCAACTTTTGTATGAGCTGACGAGAAAGAATAGAACGCACGTGTATTTGTACACTGCAATAATGATTATGATTATAAATATAAATATAAACTATTATCTGTACATCATGCTTTAACTTTTGTGAGAGGTACTAAGGTACGTTCGACATCTGTTATGAATGTAAATATTTTCTGTTAATTTATATGGTTATGGTTATGTCTTAAATTAATGTCGAATGTTATTGTAAATACGTTTCGACTGTAATTCATTCTGGAGACTGGTCTGCAGAACACGTACAATTTACCACGCACCATGTTGCATACTGTATGCAGCATACATAATAAAAAAATATTTAGCAACAAGTGAAAAGAAATTGTTAAGACATCCGATTCAGATATTGACAAAGTGGTCATACAATATTGCTTCGCATACATACATACAAATAATATGTAAACTGACGCAGAGAATTATTTTATGAATCAGCATCTACGTGAAATTTGCACACATTAATGAGAAAGAAATTCTAGTAAAAATCTAGAAATGCATAAAGGAAACAAATCAATCAATTATGGCATTAGTCATTCATGACTCATTTGGCTTCTTTTCAGGAAGCATTTCAAGATATATTAGAATTCAGAACGTTAATCGCTAAAGTCCTATTATGTAAACGTCATGTCATATGTCTGTATGTTGGAGATATTAAACTTTTACTATATGTGTTCGGCATGAGTCTTATAGTAAAATTCACGGTATTTAAATTCCCACAATTTCTTAATGAGGATGACGAATCACACTTTACTTTATGTAAAATCAAACTCATAGCTTCTCGTCTGGAATGCCAAAAATGTGTCATGTTTCATTCCTTCACGGTTGCTTACTACACTACATGTTTACAGACAAGGTACTTTTATGCTTTATGGATATTATGTATACGGAAAATCTTTCATAGAGTGTATTTACGTGTAAGCCATTGTCGACTCGTCATATTGATTTACATGCTGACAATTTTTGTTTTGACTATGTGGACTATCGAAATGAAGACAAGAGGTCGAGGTTGCAAATTCCTGAGTGTCTAATAACTTTATGGGTTTTTAACAAACCGCTGGAATAGCGTAGTATTGAGTATGAATCATTGTGTTTTGCATAGTTATTTTATGAACTACTCATGTAAACGCTTTCAACATGGTTGATGTATGCATGTGGTAGTTGTACCTTCTAAGTTGCTGATATTATGTGAAACATAAACCACGTACCGGTAAGCAAAGTTACAAAATATAGTTCTATTTTATATGTACAATGTTGCTTCTTCCTTGTTGGAATTGATATGAAAAACAATCTCTAACTAAACTATCAGTTAGTGCATGGAAGGGAAGATCTTTGAATTTTTTCTCTAGAGGAATCGGAATGCAGATTTGTTCAAAATTATTGTACTTGTTTCATTGCTACTTTACAACTAAGAGGAGCGCATCTTAACAATAACATAGATATAATGGTATAATAAATACACAAAATTAAGTTTCTCAGAAAACCCATGCAGTTTTGTCTAGTAGTTAACTGCACTGAAACTATATAGACAAGTTTTTTGTTTGTTTGCCGATTGACCTATATAAAGTTTGAATAGCAAATCACCTTATTTTATTTTGCAGGATTATATTACCTTCACCATTCATCATTAGAGTTGACGTAGTTAAGAGTATCATACCGTCCCTATTAACTATACGAGTGACCATAATTACATTTCCAGCGACCGATCCAACCACAACAAAAAACACAGAACCACAATCAATCCAGCCAATGTTGCCCGATCACAAAGGCAACGGCAAGGGGAAACCCATCTATCTATCTGAAGGCAGTAATTGTATTATAGGCTACTATGACACAGTTTCAGAAGCGGAGAATGTGGGCGAAATCGATAGGAAAAGAGCTGTCAAACGTAAGCATAAGCATTCCACCTGCCAAGAGGAAGGAGCTAATAAAACGAAAACGACCTCATTGCCAGTACAACAGGCTGCTGACAAAGTTAGAGGAAAGTTGGAAAGTCCTACAAAGAAAGTACAAGAGCTTAAACGGTCGATGGAGAAAGTGAAAACTAAGGATATTATGCCAAATCAGCGTGATAGCGATTGCATGTCAAAACAAGAAATCAAGCAAGAATCTAAACAAACTCTGGGAAACAACAAAATTAAGCGCAAAATGTCTGCTGAGGTTGAATATGTGGATTTGGTAGAAAGTAGTGAGGAAAGTAATGAAGAATTTGGAAAAAATGTTCTAGCCAAACTTATAAAAGGAAGTGTGGGGCAAGCTGAGACGAAACAAGTGAAAGACCTGATCAAAGGAATATCTAGTGATGGCAATGAACAAACCGAGAAGAAAGTTCGGGGTGATGTGGATCTGGAAGTTGATTCTTCCAAAATGTACAAAATATCAAAAATAAAAGTTGAAAACGACGATCCCAATTACATTCCAAATAGTCGAGAAAGTGAAAGGAAAAAGAAAAGGTTGAAAGCAGAAGCAGGCACTGAAGCAACTGTTGCAACTCGGACGAAAGTTCTCAAAACCGAACCCCGGTTCTTTGACCAAGACGGCAAATTAGACCTGGCAGAGTTTCCACCTCTACGTGAAACTGTCCAAACCAAAGTAAAAGAAACCATCTTCCATTTTGAAGAAGAGTCTGATTTCCCAACCGTCGAATTTACAAGAGAATTGGAATGTGCCAAATTTCTTCCTACTTCAATGACAAACTTTGAGGATCCAGAATCCCCAGAAGTAATTGCAGTCCTTAAGGATGAAATTTGTGATAGAAAAGATGAAAATGTGGGGCAAACACCACCTATTTTTCCAATCGATGACGATGAATCCACCCCCAGGTTGAAGCCGACCTTAAACAACAAATCACAGTCTCTATCGCAAGAACTTCCAGTAACGCCAACCCCAAAGGTAGCTGGATGGGAGAAAACATGTCGACGTAGCAGTAGCAAGCCTTCTCCAAAGAAAGACATCTTCAAAAGCCCCGAATCAACCAAGGGAACCTTGTGCAACATTTGCGGAGAGTGGAGCAAAGAGAAAGAGCTTCACTCATTCCTCTACGAAATGAAGGGCCTAAACAGGTACAAGCGATTCCTGTGTATGACATGCAACAATCGCTTTGCTGCTGCCGAACTGGAGCATCACAAAAATGAGTGCTTTCTGATCTCCCCTGATGACATCGGGTTTAATGCGAAAACAAAAAAGTTTAGAATGATGGCTTGTGAAACTTGTGCCGAAATGAGAAAGTTTATGTAAAAAAAGAGAAAGCCAGTTTTTAACACAATATTCCAATACAAATCTTCTGCAAAAAAGCCGTCCATTTAAAATTATTTTGTAAGAACGGATGCTATCCTGTTTTCATATTCATTATCCGTCCGTAATCAAGATAATATATTATTGTTTGTAATTTCATAGTATAATTAAGATTAGAAGATTAAAAATAAATGTTGTTATGAATTAGAGCTACTTTAAATTGATTAAAAGTTACCTGAACCTTTTGGATCTTGAATCATCATTTATCAATAGAAATTCACCTTATCTGCTGCTGAAATACACTTAACAAATTCGTGGTGGCCTGTCTGATCCTCGGATATATTTAAGGATATTTTAATGCATACAACCTTGTCTTTGTGCATAACCCACTTTTTGTTGTGGAGCATTGAAACGAAGTTGAAAGTAAATGCGGGTACGGCATCCCAATGCATTTCTCCTTTTCATGTCAACAAACACGCTGGTGGAGTTTGCATTTGATTAGTGTTGATCAGGATGTACTCCTTTACTAATTTACTTTCAACTACTAACGTGGTAATTAAGAGATAAATGGGGTAATTTTGGTCTGTGGACTGTTAAATTTTCCACTATTTACTTGGAACATCCGCAAAAGGTTGAAGTAGAAGGTGAAAGTTGTGTACTGAAGCCATAAATTACTTGACTGTGACATTTGTCATTTGTGGAACCATGTTTTTCCCCGGTCTTCACCCCGTTTCTAAAGAATCCCGAACAGTGTTTTCCGTTTCTGGCTCCCCTGAAATTTCCCTTGATGACACGTCATCATCATTGACAACTGTAACTCAACGGAGGGCTTCGTCGGGGTCACCAAGTAAGAAGAAAAGTCGACCTCCTCCTCTTCCATTTCGTTTACCAACAGAGGATGAGGAAAGAGCCGAGAGGGAGAAGGGAATCGCTGGTCCTTCTTCCACAAGTGAAAGAGATGATCACATGTCAACAACTCCCACGAAGACGGCAACTCCGCAGTATATCAAGAGGAGGAATATGGAGAGTAAAGATGCAACACTGAAGACAATTACGCGTTTGTTAGCGTTTGGAGGTCACATTTCTAGGGAAGCTGCGAAGAAGATTTATCCAGAGTATCAAATTGAGAAGGAACGAATAAATGATGTAAGATTTGTATTTTAAAAGAATATTTTAATTTTGAGTTTACTTACAATTTAATAATGATGGGCTTTATTTTACCTAGAAAATTATTTCTCTCACGGACCTGGACAAGTGCCTTCGGTGGTGTCGATCCACAGCACCAGATCTCTTTTGGTCACCTTTCCAACGAAAAGATGGCCAGCAAAGTATGGAAGAGTGGAAGTGTTTTGAAATTGTTCATCAAGCTGCCTCCTCAACAGCTATTAAATTTATGGCAATGATGGACAAGTCTATTAAGCCGTTTTCCAATGCAAAATGTGGAGACAACTCGTTCGAACCGTTCCAGTTCCTTTGTAAAAATCTGGCTGGTTTAATATTTGCATCGTATAGGAAGAATGTTAAGCTGTCTGCAATTGATGAAATCTTTGAAAACTTTTACTCTTGTGGATTTCGAGCATGGATGCATCTGAATGATACCAGTGATAAGGAGACAACAGTGGATACTTGCACTGGGAACGGAGACACATGTGAGGCGTGTTCGGAAAACCCTTGTGCTTGTGCCAAGATAACTGCAGTCTTTAAGGAAGCAAACTTGTAAGTCACACAAAGGCATCAACTATCAATACAACTTATAGATAGTTTTTGTTATGTTTTTAATACAATTTGCATTTGTTTACAGAGCACTTCATGCATTGGGATTAATGGAAGAGTTGGCTGGACCTCGAATGTATAATGTTATTCAGGGAGATATCAAACAACATATTCACAAGTGCGTATCTGAAAAGTATGATGTAGGACACTTGGATGCACTTATGCAAGTAGGTTAATGGTGTTTTGAAACTTGATTAATTTTATATTTGGTACGCTGACGACTAGCTAACGCTTGAAAACATTTTTTAGTGGTTCAACAAACGAAACAAAATCTGGATTGAAACGATATACCCTTGGATGGTAGATGCCAGTGAAAAACAATTGAAAAGAATAGGCGAAGAATTTCTGACGCTGCTATTGGAAATTTATGGAAAGTGCATTATCAGTGACATGTTTTCAATTATCATAGGTTCGTTTATCATATAACTT
>JAQGAP010001912.1:0-17348 GCA_034697805.1 Orchesella bifasciata | reverse complement strand
TGTACATATCCAGTCTACATTGAATTATACTAGTATAATTTAATCATTTCTCAATCGGAGTTGAAAACATAGTTCTCATAGGCAAACCTCTCTAATGAGCATTCGTTTGTAAAATTTGAATTATAATACATAATAATTAAGATGACATGGGATAGAAAAATAGACCACCAAAGTGAAAGCCTTATTCAACCATTTCTTTTAGTTAAGTTTTGTGGCCTAGACCCTTTCTGTTGATAGCTAAATATTAATATTACCTTGGAGTCTATACAATATAAAAATAAACTTGTCTACCAGGTACTGATTGGTTATAAAATCATGATATTTGATATATATTTTATCAGGAAAGCACAGGCGGAATGCATACCAGCACTAAAGTAACACAACTTTAGTGACTATTTTTCTCCATGTCATTCGCTAAAAACAAACCACGTCATGTCTGCCATTTGAGAAAGCTAGAAAAATATTTGTGGAACAACTTAACATTGTGAGATACATTAATAAATTTTGAATCGTTTTATGTACGTAGTCTGGCCGTCTGCAGTCCAAAACGGGTTATGAGAGCTCTTTTATGGATATAATATTATTATTTGCTAACAAAAACTTTAAGCCTTAGTAATTCATATTGTTATCGACTTTGGTATAAACGTCAACTTAATAAAGCCATGCTACTTGGCTCCTCACTCAAGTTTCTTGACTAAAGAAGGGTGTTGCTGGCTTAATATAAGTATTCAAAAGCCTTACTGTTAAATGGATTTGCACTCCCAGTTATTCGCACCCATTTAATCGATCACTAGATAATAGAAAGAAAAAGAAATACAAAGACAAATGAGCAAAGTTTATTTGTGTTTACAGAATTCAAATAAAAATTTATCAATTTTACGTCAGTCAATTTTTGAGGCATGAAAATGCACGCTACAAGCCTTTTCTGTTATAGCGGAGTGACGAACAGGGAAATAAATGCCATTAATATTGCAATAGCTAGTCATGCATGTTGTAGAAAAACCTTTTACTCTTTTAATTTTAATTTTTATGCAGAGATATATGAAAGCGTATCGTTTTCGTAGGTCAAACAAGTAAGAAAATTCAAAATGGCATGTATACACACCATGGAAGTACACAAAATGAAATGTACTCTGTGACTTACAGAAGTTAAATTATACTACAAAAATTGTGTAACTGTTTAAATGTTAAAGTCTTGGGTAGAACATAATAAAAAACGATGTTATGTACCAATAGTAGACCTAACTAACCGTGTAGTTTTTATTCTGGGGTCCTCATGAAGTATTAACCTCATAAGGTCTAAATTGAGGTAGATGCTTACCTTCGAATATGGATCTAAGTACCCAAACTCATCATTACTTGATAATGTTGAGGTGTGGTGGCAAAGCTACAAAATGAAAAAGTTGCAACTTTATTTCCAAACTGAAGTTGCACAAAGTAAATATTTTCAATTGGTCCGGAGTGTTTTATATAAAGGTAAGTTACTATGCACGTGTGCATTACATTGCAAGAGAAAATGGATTTGGATTGTAGCATGCCACTAGGAAGTATTTCCTCCATCCATTTTATAAATCGTACTTGTCAAGCTGGAGGATCTTCACGAAGGATACAAAATGTTCACATGCCAACAACAATGAGACCAAGTAAAAAGCTCTAGCTGAAGTGAATTTTTACACATGTTTGTATCTAAGTACATTTGTAGTCAACTACAAAAAGGGAAAGTCATTCTAACCAACTGTGTCCGGATTCCCATAAATGTTGAAATTGTTCTGAATATCGCATTCATCTTTAGTTTGCACTATCCACTTGAATGGGATAAGTTGAATGAAAGAATGAGATAGGGATAGAAGGTGAAATATTTTATTTAGCTTAGTACGGCTTTTCCACACACGCGTTTTTTACCATACCATTTGGCTTGTCTTGGAGGACTAGACAGATTCAATGGTTTTCATATCATTGAAGTATATAAGTGGACGAACGCATAAAATAATATGTATGTTATAACTCCCGCTTTTCAATTCCATTCGAACCAAATCGGTTTGTATTTCAAATTTTATGCAAAATATAATCTACCAATTTTTATATGTTTGGAGTGCACTGCTTCCGGAAACGGAGGAAGGACGAAAGTATTACTAAAAAAATTTCTTGTTAGTTACAATTTTCTTGGTAAATTACTACTTTGGATCTAAATGGATTCATGTAATTACTAAATCATTCACAAGTTTTCTCTCTTGATGATCTTCTCATGAAAGGGGAATGAGTTCAACAACTTTGGGATCAAGGAGAAGAAAAAAAACACACACACACAATTGTGTATGTCCGCTCGTGTTAAGTGAGAGTCGGAGGAAAAATGCTGCGTGAAAAAGTGCAATAAATGTCTGGATGATGGTAAAGTAACGTTATAGTAGCAAAGTTCCCCCATTCTCCAATAACAGTTTTATTGCACGTTCTTAGTGTTACTACTACACCACACCATACCATGCCACATTTTCTTCCTGTTTTTACATGCATGCATTCAACTTTTTTGAAAAAGACGACGAGGATTTTTGTGGTTGTGGGAAAAAGAAATGGTATAGATATCGATTGGAATTTGAAATGCATACATTGTTTATTGTACACTTAAGAACAAGAGGGAAATGTGGTTTGCTTGCTCAGTTGTCCATGCTCTGCTTGTATATTGAGCTATATTCTTTTGTAAAGCAAATTTATATTTTGTACAATCAAATTATCGCCTAAGAGTTGCAGTCAATGAATGCAGATGAATGGCACTGCTCTCGTCATTATCATCATTTCATCATGATGACTGGCATAGAGAGGAAACCATTTAGCCACTATCGTATATTATTCTTTATGTTTTTAAAATTTTTATTCATTTCACCAATTCCCTTGCAGATATTCACGCACCAATAAAAGTACAACTAACCGAAAGGACGGTAGAAGTAGTTGAATGCATCTGAGGCAAAGAGACTATATTCTTCCTCTCATGAATATTAATAAGGGCTAAGTACCTTGTTTGCACAGCGATGACAAGGGAAAATGACCTTAACATGCGATGAAATGCTTCATAAAATAGTTTACTTTTCTCAGCATCACCGACGACCAGATCCGTAGTAGACAGACACAAGCTTATTCCTCTCCACTCGAGTTAGTCAAAGTCACACTTATTTTTGTCGGAGTTTCCTTACGTATTTTCAAATAGTGTTAAGCAAAGATTATTTCCAAGGTTAATACTTTGCGTGCTAGCCAATGAAGTCTCAAAAATAGCAATGTTGGGAAAATGGAGTGCCTTTATGGCACTACAGTTACAACACCAGAAAAGGGACAAATAGGTACTGTCGCTGTCAAATGTTTGAATAGTTTAGAGCTCCTATAAGATTTATATAACATCAAGGTAAATGTATCATCTCTCCCCGTCGTGTTTGACTCATAATGAACGTTTAAGTACACAGCCAATTTTTCCCATTGCATAATACATACATATATACATATACAGCAAAATCATTATTTGTCGGTGCAAACCGCTTTATGGAAATTTCTTTTCTGTAGGTCGGGCGGTCCTTGAACCATTTTGTTTGTTGCTATTACAAAATATTAGCTTATGCGTATATCTCATTCGGGTTGGTTCAATGATTTCAGTCTGTCAAGTGTAGCGTAGTGCGTAATATTATACAATACCCTTAAACTATTACTTAATTTATAATGCAATTATGCTATCAAAATTAGTCGTATCAGTTTATTTTATCGTCTTTCCTATATCAATCATACTCGGGTAAATATTTCAAAGTTCATTGTTCAATACTATGTACCTCAGATTAAGCGACAATAGTGCACTAAGGTATTTTTTAAATATGTTTTGGTGTACTACAAAATCTGATATTCATATATAAGAATGAACAGTCAAAATTAGTTGGGGTTGTACGATTAACGGTTTCTTTGTAATTTCATTTGCACCGCTTATTTACACCTGGTTTTTTGAGGTTATTTACATAGAGAAGAAATGTACAGTTGGTGAACTATAGGAAACATTTTCAAACATGTTTTGTGTGCACCGTGAAACTTCATAGTAGAACTCATCTTTAGGCTTCTTCCGCCTTTTTCTCTTTCCAGCAATTCACAACTTTAACAAGCTAAGCACGTTTGCAACCTCTTTCGTGGTCCGTTTGCTTCTTCCGTTTACCTCCTTTGGTGGTAGCTAGTAGCCCATATAGCTAGCTACCTTACCTGTCTTGGAAACATTTGATTGCTCTAATCGTCACTATTACAATTACTTACTACACACTTTTTATCATTCTCCTATCTCGCGATATTGTCACAAGCATTATCTTCATATTTGGGAAATATTTAGGTGTCACTGAAATTTTTTTTCTAGAACTTCAACCTTTATCTATATATCTGAAAAAGTAATGTCATACATATTTACATATGTCTCAATACTGCCGGAAAACTACTAGGAGTATATTTAATGGAGAATATTTTTTAAAGTAAATTTTATTTTGGCGCCAGTACAGAAAAGTACTACTAAACATTTGCTTTCTCCGCCGATATTTTATATTTATGGCACTGTTGATGTATTACTATATTATTTGACGTTTACATTTATCAATATTGATTAATAAAATGAATCGATCATTTTTACTGGTCAACCCGATAAATATGCATGGGTCTTAAATCTGACAAGTGTTCTCCGAACCCGCTACATAAGGAACTAAAGGGTTTGTCCTCAACGTTCTCCCAATTTAACATTAGTTAAATGGAGAGACCCTGAGTGTTCTCCGATCCTCGATACCAGGATACGTCATATTTAAGATCCATGTAAACTTGTCAACCATTTTATAATGGTGAATGGCGTCTTATGACACACATTTATAAAAATCTGATAGTATGCAGAATTTAAATTACTATTATAGTAGAGTAGACAACACTAGTATTGATCTGACTTCAAAAGCTGTAAAATTTTTGCCAATATATCTGAAAACTCTTTGAAACTCTTACGGCTAAGAAATGGTTATGAGTGTGTAAGATAGGTGACTTTCTTTACAGGTAAGAGAAACTAGTCGACATTTGTTTTCCCTCGTAAAGTTAAGCAGGTTCTCTTTCTTACTCAGCTCACAATTGTCAGAGACTTTCTCTCTCAGAGTGGAACGATACCTACTAAGAGTCGTTGGACTAGAACAATGTCATATTAATTGAACTTTGGATTAAAATGTGCAGCTTAAGTACTCCTGTGCACTCCTTTCTTGGCAAGGAAAGTTAGTGTAATGCGGTCTACTCCAGTGGCTAGGTAAGGAAGGTAATTATGAGTTACAAGTACTGTTCCCTCCAGATAAACGTCCCAACCTTATAATACCAAATGCGCCATATACTATAACCCTAGCGAGTTATTTTGTTTGGATATCTTCTGCAGATTCAGGTATGTTATAGCTATAGTCGTGTCCACCGGTGTATTTGGTATTACAAAGCTGGGCTACTTTTCCCTAAAAGAATCTGTAGCAGGAGAAAGTGATGTTTTCGTTCTTCCATCAACGTGATCACATTGCCATCATGAAGCATATGGTGGCATTGTGCAAGCTATTTCGTTGGTTACTAGCAATGATTTCATCCTTCTGGCACCCGCTTGAAGGGAAAAATAATAGGTGTATGGTAATGATAATCGTCATCATAATAACAAGTACCATTTAATTTCTCTTTTGTGTCCTCTACTCTTACAACTCCACACAACCAGTTCATTCCTATGGAATCAGGGTAACTGCCTCAAAGACCATAATTCTCAGTTTGTAACTGATAAAATGAAGAGGTTAACATTAAATGCGGTGTTACTGTTGAAAGAGCTGCTGGGGGAAAATTATTACTTTTGCAAGGTGCTCGTTGCTTTATGTAAATGTATGTGTATGCTGCTATTACTACTACACATTAAATGTTTGATGGTGCAACTTGTTTTAGAACATCTTACATTTGTCTTCAAGAAATTTTAAACCCATACAACTGTTTTACAGATATTGATCCTGACCGATTAAGGCGTACCGCTTGGCATAATCATCATTATCACGTATGAAAGTAGTTTTTCACGTATCCAACCACCAAAATAACTTTCAGCAATTCATGTTTTATCTTGAATTGAACAAATGTTTGAAGACAATTAGTTGATTACATTTTCATTCAATCCAGTCATGAAAAGAGGAGTGTATGGTAGCCTTGGTTGAAAAGGTGAGCTGCTCTACCAACCTAGTTTGATGGCATATCGGAGACAGTACCCATGGGGAACATTTTTGAATTGGACCGCAGGCTCCTTCCTTTTTATAACTTTTCTCAACTGCACGAACACTTATATGTATGTATGCATGAGAAAGAATTCAAGAAACCATCGTTTTATGGACTTTTCCACAACCACCTCTAATTTTACCTACATCGTCGATATAATAGTCAAGTATCAGCGGGATAACTACCACGCCCGGTATGCAAATCAGTATCCCGTTTATGAATCCATATTGGCAGAACAGGCATGCTAACTAGCGTGTTCGGGTGGGAGGCAAAAATTTGTATATCTTGTCTTTGTTAAAAAGATAAGTAGGATTGACTGGCTATTGTGAATGTGTGATATTTTAAAAATACAAATATGTCGCCTAATCAAATACTATTTAATTTAAATAGCAGCCCCAAGTGTGTTTAATAACGTACTCACATATTTATAATGTCCTGAAACTGTATTTCCTGCGTTACAAAATGGGAGAACGGGATATGTTGCGTAGAATGTGAAATATGTACTTATCTTCCGCTTTTCTGCTGAATTCTCAGGATTTAGAAATCGTGTAGCTGGATGTGCTTATCCAGAGAGAGTCTGATATTTCTTATGAGAAATTGCAGCACCGTCATCACAATCACGATTACATAAACATACTCAAGTAAAAGAAAGTGGGATCATATCATTTTCTGAAGAATAAGCTTATTCATTTTATCATCATCATCATACCTCGAATCACGTTTCCAGGCTCGCACTCACCTTCACCTCATTGTTTAACTAAGGAAAGATCCTAGAACCGTCGTTGTTGTTAGATCTGAAAAACGTGAGTGCAACTTGCACACATTACAGTTTACAACTCCAGTACACTTAAACTTAAATATGAGCATACGTGCGCAAACGTGGCATTGTTGGCAATCAGCAATTTTTTTAGCTGCATTTCAGCAGTTTCTTTTGCTTATCAAATCTACCTGCTTTATTGCTTTTTATACGATTGTACTGCAGTGATAATAATAATATATGGTTTTCTACACAAAACAGCTATATAACAAAATAGTCTTTTTCTCAAAAAAAGATATTTTTGATAGTAGCAAAGTTTAGGTACCGTATTAGGTCAAATTGTAGAGCAAATATTTTAATATTCGATAGGGGGTAAAAAGATATGTGTTGTCGTTTTGATGCTGTCAAATACTTTCTGAACTGTAGTAGTTGATTTCCGTAAATATCTATGTTTTAAAACATTTGGGGGTTGTAACTAGGTTCTACTGAAATATGCACTTTTTTAACATTCAATTGCTCTCTCCATAATTATTGACAGTTGAAAGTTTAAGAAAATGCACAGCTAACATATTATTAGTACGGAAAGAGAAAACAAAATTGGTATGTTTGCTGGTGCAAAATTGATAAGGTATTAAACAAAATCTAATCCCCTAATCTTCCAAACAAAAGGGATGTGTGTATGTACAACAATGCTCAATGAGATTTACATCTCATCTCGCTAGTAAATTAGTACAGAGTTATCGTCAACCAAAGTGGATTGGATTAGGATTTGCGCGTTATTTGTATTCATGGAATTCATGAAAATGCTTTGTCTTACTGTATTGATCACTGATACTGTAGTTGCTGGTGAGTTGGATTGGATGCAGTGTCTTTGTCGTGTTGAGGCTCTTTCAGTCCTTTTCGTTGTGTTGTGTGATCAGTGATTAAGTATAAGTATTCAAGTGGATTGAGAGTTGAGACGAAAGAGAAGAAAAAAGCAGACAAAAGTTAAACCCATCTATCCAAGAAAGAAAAGAAGATGGTGGCTTTGCTACGTTGCGTTCCGCTGTCACATTTTTCCCTTTCTTCGAATGCACGCTTGAGTTGAGTAAAAGGGTTGAGGTGGTAGGTTCGCTGTTGGTGCGAGTACGGAGCAATGGCATCATCCATAGGAAAAAGGAAAAACCGTAGGCTGCTTTCTCTACTGACTTGCTCTTGGAAGAGCTTCCTTTCTTCTATATAAATTGCACACATGGATGAGAATGAGAAGTGACTCCAAAAGCCATGTTTGGGGAAAACCTGAAGATGTCTCCATTCTCAATACTATAGTTGTTCTAAACGACACTGGCTCCAATTTCTGGAAACCGTGAAAGGGGCTTCTTTAGAAGAAGGGAAGGAGAGGTTTGGTTTTGGATATGCATGCTAACACCCATCCATCCAAAGAAGCTGGAAATCGGGATGCATGCAATACTTGACTGTCGTCTCCTCTTTCTCTCTACTCCAGGATCTTCAAATTCCTCATTTTTCAGCCCTAGTCGGAGAGCACCAGACCAGGTCTAGCCCTACACTCATGGTTTCCCATGTCCCAACCAAGTGGTTTGGTTTTGCTCTTTGCTGCTTTCTTTCCTGATGTTTTTTGTGTGTCGTGATGTGATGCGATGTGAGATCTGCTCCCTTTAACGTCTCTTCTTTCTTTCACAATACGAAATCCACTGAAAACAGCAAGTGCGGAAGCCTCATAGTCAGTAACCGTTTCGTCGTCTTCTAAACTCAACTTTTCAAGACACATCCATTCATACATCCTTATTTTCTTGCACATATGCAGTAGTCCGTAGTCCACTTGTGCTCACTCTCTTCGTCTTTTGAGCTATACTAATACATTCATAGCTTCTACCTGCACTACAAAGCAAATTGTTTTTTTTTTCCAACATCCCAGTTAACTTTGTGTCTGGGAAAGAAGGAAATTATATCAAAGTCAGAGTCTTCATGTATGCACGTTCTAGAACGTATAGCAGGAGAAGCGGCTAAAAGGTGCACAGGTCCTAGTCGGATGTAGTATAAAGTCACGAATACTGCTATTACTGGCTACTAGAATAACACTACCTGTTCATGTTTGGAGATAGCTGCGGCCACAAGACTAACAAGCAAAAGCAAGGAGCAAAATGAAAAGGGAGAGGAAGAGTGGGTGAGTGAGTAGTGAGTGAGAGTTGTGAGCATTTCTCTCATTTTCTCTAAAGTAAATTGTATAGAGGGAATAAGTCGTCTCCGCACATTCAAGCCGAACACAATGTAGGTAATTCCCATATTTATATATTGTACCAACATTAGTCCTTCTCCTCCTCGTCTTAAAAAGCTAATGTTTGAGGGAGAGTCAGAGCTAGAGAGGGAAAGAGTGTGTTGTATGTATGCGTGTATTATGTAGTGTGCATTCTAGTTCCAGTTTTACTACGGAGGACGATGCAACATAACATTCATGCAATGTGCTTTTTCCCACAAAAGTGGAAAGGCATCACATCATATAAAACTCCCTCCACTTTTACTCGAGACTTCAGTTCCTTCCTCAGGTTAGTTGTGAGTAACCTGTGCTAGGGTTCGTTTCCTACGTTCCTTCCTGTTGCTGTGTGTGTCTGTGTACTACAAAAGTATATACTTACTTTTTCCTTTGCTCGTGCTATACTCTCACCAATTCACTTCAACTCAACTCTCTTTTTGGCTAACCACGAAATGTGCTCTTTTTCAACAAAATCATATGTCGATATACTCCACCACCACGGCGGATACAACTATTACTGTTTCTGCTCCTACTTCGACAACGACAAAATACTTCAAAGTGCTTTACAATTCCAACAACAACACAGGAACAGAGTTTCCAACAGGAACTGCACCATATTACGTGAGCAGCAACACAAAAAAATGAAATTTTTCTCGAGTCATCAAATTGGGAATTACCACGGAAGAAATTATTAATACTTTCCCCCTTGACGATATAACTCCTAACTCAGAGACAATAGAACCATGGGAATAAAATGGTAGAGATACAGTGGGACTCACTCACAAAGGACAAAGAAAAAGCTTAAAAAATAAAGATTTCCATATCACACGATTTGAGTGGAAGCACAGTTGTTTCAAAAGAAAATCTTTATTTATTTGAAAAATAAAAAAAAGATAAAGAGAAGGGAAAACAACGTCGGTCACGCACCTTGACTTGACTATTGTCCACTAAAATAAAACTTTTTTCTTGTATGACTCACCCTTTTACTTATTTTTACCTTCTCTTCATGGGGCACAGTGAAACTGCACATGAGAGACCATTTACTTAAATTGATATCGACTTTTCCTCAAGTTCTTCGCTCTTGCTCCAATTTAATACGTTTATTGTGCATACATAAAGATTTGCATTTGAATGTCTAACTATCGTTACGGTTGACCACCACCAGAAAATGATATGACGAGCACAAAAAAGACACAAATCCTTTACACCGAGTTACAGAAAAATAAACTAGGATCAAAGCTGAAAAACTTGAAAGGTCATTATTTTCTCATTTCGTGAAATGGACTAAACTGCCCAAAACACTTATTTTATTTCACTTTTACTGGTGAAATATAAAGACACGTTTAATGTGCACCATCATAGCTCGAGGGAAACGGCCCATTATCAAATAAAAAGTGTGTATGATTTCGTGTGCTTCTACAAGTAAGAAGAGCGAAAGGGGAAGAAGAAAAGAGAAGAAAAACGAGTATCCACAATGGTTTTCGTGTCGTTTTCTTCCGCGTCGACCCCTTATTCTTTCCCAGTTGATAACGAGAAAATGGAAAGTTGAATAAGACGGCCGGTGAGCAATATGTCGGTGACAACATTATTTGAAGCATATTGATACAAGGATGAAAGTGAAGTCAAAGTAGTACAAAAATATTGTGAGC
Source organism: Orchesella bifasciata (assembly GCA_034697805.1). Classification (NCBI taxonomy): domain Eukaryota; kingdom Metazoa; phylum Arthropoda; class Collembola; order Entomobryomorpha; family Orchesellidae; genus Orchesella; species Orchesella bifasciata. The sequence goes on along the minus strand of JAQGAP010001912.1, from coordinate 6,433 downwards.
ATCATTCCTTCAAGAAGAGCTAAAGCTAAAAAGGTGGCCGGTTGCGGAAAAAAAACTTTCTAAAATTGCAACTCTTTTCGCCCCAATTGAGCAGGAAGGGACAAGACAAGCCAGTCAAATGTGAGCTTTTCCTCTTCACTCACTTTCGGGCTAGAACGAGAACAATAATGTTTTTCTCACAATCAGTCAATCCTAAACTTTTTTTGTGAAAAAAAAGAAGCGAAATCTGCAAGGTTCCAGGGAAAAAATCGTCAATTTCGACCTTCTCCTCTCGTTGTTACACGTCTCAAGTAAAATCTACATGTTGAAAAGTGAGATGACGAAACAACAAACTAGCACAAACGTAGAGAGAATATATCTATCTAGCAAGTCAGTAAGTGGAACTTATCGATAAGTCGGTGAAAAAAAATGTTGAAGAATTTGTCCATAAGTGTGAAAAAGGGTTCTCTACTTTTATGCATGAATAAGCTCTCAAATCCTCGCGTAACGGGCAGAAAGTACACAAAGAAAGTTTCTTTCCTGAAAAGGTGTGGAATGTGAAAGTAAAATGTATTCTGGATACGCGACATTGTGATGCTCCCAGATACAATATATAAAAGTTATGAGAAGAAGGTCGTAAAAATAAAAGGTGTCAGCAATGTCTTCGCTACTTCGTAGAAACAATTCAATTCGAAGTAATAGAGCAAGCTACTCCTTAACTGACGACGAATAAGTTGCTTGGTGAGCTCATGTCAAAAACAATTTTTATAAAACAAGTTTATCAACTGAATGTGCTAATTACTTAAAAATCATACAATTTTAAATCTACCCGATGATGATCATGATCCCATCAAAGAGAAAAAGGATACCCAGAATTGGCTTCTTGCAAAAAGTAAAGTCGATGCAGTGCAGCTGAAAAACTGGACAACATCAGTAGCATCGGTCCGGGTTTTTTTTTCAATTTCAATTTCACTTTCCCTCCAGCATCATCCTATCGTTCTCTAGTTTTCAAAGAGCAGAGCAAAGGTATTGTGCGTTTTTCTAAATACGAAAATCTCGGATCAGAGAGTGCGGAAAAGGACTCTGCAAAGAAATTTATTAAGTAGGAGAACGAACCAATGAAAAAACAAACAAAAGCGGCGTTACAAAACTGACTTTACTCAACTCAAGCCAATCCTGTTTGGGGCAACAAACACCAAAGAAAATGACTAGCTTTGGCTTTGACTTCATTGACTTATTTTAAGCCTAATGGGAATTGTGACACGGTTAGCCCAAACCAATGCCTTCATCCACATCTCCATATCCGTTTTCTCTGGAAAAATAATAACGTTATCTTTCTAAAAAAACACACCAAGTTGTGGATAACTGAGAGGAACGAAAAAGCTAAACTGCTTTCCAATTTAGTTCGATATCGACATCATCTTCTGCGTTGGTTGTTGTGTGATACTGTTTCCCAAAGATAATACGTTTTGCTGCTCTCAGCCAATATTTCTTTCGTAACTTGAGATTCCCATTGAAGGTGTAGTAGATACGGAATTTAAAGCATTTACCTTTTTAAATTCAAGTGACCCATTTTGCACATAAAAAGAAAGCTGCAACAACAACCGAGTCGATCGACAAACTCTACTCCATTCCATTTTAGTTCATCCACACTCACCTGAAACTTTATATCTACTTTTACTTATCAATTTCCACCAAAAAGGAAAAAAGTATCGTTTACAACGGGGAAAAGAAAAGCAGCTGAACAAAGCTGCTGTTGGTTTTTCAAAACATGCATTTATTCCTTATCGTCTTCTGTCCGATATTCAAATGTCGAGGAAATTTTGATTCTCTCTTGTAGTTGTGGTTGCAAAAAAAACTCTACTTAGGAAAGAAGAATAGGATCACCATCCGCTCAGAATATTTTTAAAGATCGACGGAAATAGGAGAAGAGATTGGAAAAGCAGAGAGAGAGAGGGGCATTTTCATCAGAAAAAAAGGAGCGACAGCAACTTCGAAGACACTTTCCTCTTGATCTCTTGAGACCTTTCAGAGTTTTTTGACCACGTAATAAAACAGAAAGCAGTAGAAATGGCTATATATATCTTCATCTGGCGAGTATAAAAATGGGAGCGTGAAAGGAAACGCAACCGTGCTCTCCTACTTACTTTCACAGTGAATTTTGCTAAAGTACTTCGTTGCTCCATATTACTTACTTATTATTGTTTTGTAAAAAATAGTAGGCTACCATCTCGAGAGAAATAATTGCGTGGTCATCTCAAATTTACTCTTGGATTTGAAAGCAAGTGTGCAGAGTTAAATACGAATTGTAAAATGAAACGAAAATTTACTACTAGTGCTGCCGCAAATAACAAAAGTACAATTAATCCTTAGCTAAAAGTATTTGTATTTAAGAGTTTTTATATGAATACCATAAAAGAAAGGAGAAAATTGTTAGAGGTTGTTAGTAGTGTGGTAAAACCCAGCCAAGAAAAGAAAACCGTCTTCCAACGATATTCTCTCATTTTTGCCTTTGGTTTATTGACGACAACTCAGCCATAGTTAAACGGTTGTTGCGAGAAGCTGATGGAAAATTGTATTTTTATAGCACACTTCTTGTTGTTGTTCTTTTTCTACCTCTAATCTTGTACGTGACGAGATACAGTTTAATTAAGAAGAAAAGTGTTCCCAGCTAAGTGTGTTGTTATTAGTTATGCAGTACAGAACTAAAAAAATGCTCTAAATCTGAGTTTTAAACTCTTTGTTTAGAACGTGCGTGATTCTGTGTGAATTCTCGAAACATCGAATTAAAAATTCGAAGCGTAGGAATTAGCACAAAAAAAACTGTGAATTGAGCAATACTGACGTGTTACGTTTTGTCTCGTCTTCCAGTAGAAATCCCACTAACAGTTTACGTATTTCCAATTAGAGCGCACTTATATACGTAGGTGAACGTAAGAATAATCTAAATTTTAATAATAACAACAACTAGCAACCAAATGGTTTTGGAAAGCGCGTTGCAAAAGTGAAAGTCGCGTCAATATTTATGTAGGGAATCAAGATAGGACATGAAATCCGTCAGTTTAAGTCAGAACATGACTAAATCATGCCTTGTTTGCAGACTTTTTCAGCAATAATAAAACCTTCACCGCTTACATTTGTTTTCTGCGCTTTCATCAACCAACATGCATAATTTATTAGTACTCCACACTTGGAGTTTAAACCGAGCACAAAGTAAAATGACTGAGTGACTGGCTGACTAAACTAAAAGACAAATGTGGATACACGAGAACAGAACGCAAGACAACTATTATTAGCGTTTCAAGCGGGTAAATATGAAAGAGTAAAGTTAGCGGAGCGAGCGGCAGGCAGGCCAGAGAAGGCAGTTGAAAGAAATATTGTTTTTGTTCTGTTAACATACACATACACACATTCCTCTTGTTTTCTCGGTAATCTCCGAAGCGAAATGGAGCAAAAGTAAGAAAAAAGGAGGAAGAAGAAATAATCCTCTGAGTGTAGGTCACATACACCCATAAACGGAGATAATTGACAAGGGATTTCATCCCGCTGGAGAATTCAATGGTGTTGGGTGAACAAAAAAAACAGCAACACACACAAGAAGGAATGCAAAGAATCCTAAACATTTCCATTGATTTTACAAATCCCAAAGTGGAGAAAAAGGTTGAGGAAAATGAGGAAGAATCCTTACGTGAGCGACGTATCTGCCTCTATCCTGCACCACACACATAATATTGCAGTGCGATCGTGAACACAAAGAAATGAACTGAATCATAGATGTATAGCTCCCCTTGCCATGCTATTTTTTTTACTTGAATAACATGTACAAAATTTTCGTTTGATCCTCCTGATTTTGCTGACAATGCAACAAATTTTATCAGTAAAGTCAAGTCAGTCGTTGCAGTACTTATGTACGGACATTACAATATGCACATAGGTAGACATGTATGTCTGTGTGAAATCCACAGATTATTTTGCAGGAAACGGGAGTAAAAAATGAACAATTTTTAGGGAGCGAGCAAAATACCTCCACGATTTGCTGGGCCGTGCCGGAAGAAATGGGCTTACTTGGGAAGGGATTTGATGTGATAGTAAGAAGGACGGTTTAGTGTAAGAAAGATATAACATGGCCCGTAGCTGTTCTCTTCTTCTTGTCGCCCTCCAACGAACATGTTTTACTCACAATACAAGACATATTAATATCTTACTTTTAAGCAAGGCGAGTGTGTGTGTATGTGTGTGTAGAGAGAGAGAGCGAGAAAACTAAGAATGGCAGATTAAATTTTTCCTTTTCTTACGCATCCTCCTCTGGCTGTAGTAAAAGACTCAGGTTGTCAGTTGCTCAAGCGATTTTTTACTGTCATCTTTTACTTTACGGAAAGGAGAAAAACGGGGAAAAGTGTTAACGTTGACAGGAGAAAGTTGTCAAGTTATCTTTTCAGCCAAAGAAGAAGATGATGATGATGGTGAGGAGATATACAAAAATTGTAAAGCAAATTGGAGACAGGCGTGTAACCTTCAATGAGCTGAACATAAATTCTCTTCATCATGATCATCTTCAACAGTAGCTTTCTCGCTTGTTAGTCAGATGTCAGATAATAAGTTCACCTTGCCCTCCTCTCATCCTAAACGGAAAGAGAAATACGCTCCAGGAAATATAACATTTTCCCAGAGAAGGGACGAGCTAAAAAGGATGCAGTATTTGGGTGGCTGCACAATGTCAAAAAGTAGAACTAATAAAGTTCCATTCTTTCAAAACGACCATTAAACCTAACCGCAAGTGTATTCTTTTTCTTTGTTTACTCAAGAATAGTTGCAAAGGCAATGGTTCTGTGTTGACTTAAGCACGTGTTCTGTTTGATTCCCTACAAAAAAAATGTTGATAGTTTAGCATACATCTCATACCAACCGACACAGCTATCCAAATAGTGTTCTTGAGGGTGCAACTTGCAAGCATGTTTAAAAAGCGACGGTTTAAAGAGATGGAGTAGCGATTTGTCATCGGATAAAATATGGGCCATATGCGGGTCGATCTTGTTTGTTCAAACCAAAAACAAAACTAGTTGAAGTAAAGGAACCATAATATGGGAAATATAAATACGTACCTAGGAAATCCTATTTCTCATGTAATAGTTTGTAAAGTTGATTCCAGTGATTTCGTTCATACGTCTAGAAAAGTTAAAGGAACTGATCGTGTTAAAGTGTCAGTGTGTATATGACACTTGGCTAGATAATAAACTAGTTCCACCGGCTAGGCCACTTTTATCTACGTCGTAATATAGGTAACATGTTTTCGACTGTTTTCCCTGAGTCACTTTTTTAATGAAAGGGAATACCCATTGCGAAAGAATGGGTCATTGTTGGGGTCGTGAGGTAGACGTCAAAAGTCATCAGCTTCTTCATCTTCATCATCAACATCATCATCATCATCATCATCGAATTGAAAAAACACAACAGCATGAGCATCATCAGCGTCATCAACGTCGTTCCCGTTCTCATCTTTATCATTCCAGTGTCCCTGTCTACTATTTAGTTGTAGTTTTGACCATGTTGGTCGTGACAGTTGGTGACTTGTTCATTGGTCCAACGTTAGGGAGTGAGTTTCCTGAACGAGAGTGTTGTGACAATTTGTACCCCATCCCAGCACCTGGTCCCGTTCCCAGGGAAAATGGAATTGACCCTGCGCTCCCTGAGTATGTCGCCTCCACTCCGCCAGCTACTACGGAACCTCCAGGTAGACACAAATAATAAGCTTGCGTTGATAGGGAAAACGAAATTCTTAGGTTTTATTTGTATCAAATATTGGAACGTCCCAAAGGTTGCAACGCGTCAGGCCTGAAAAGTTGAAAAAAAAATAGATTGATGGTGGCAATTGCATGGCGGGCATGCAAATTCGCATCCCAATTCGAAATTACTTCAATGTACTGGTTTTTTACTCATTCAAAATGCAATTTAAAAGATTTAGCTACGTTATCTGATGTCGGTTACAAAGTCCATGGACCTTAAACTACAACACACATAGCCAGCTCAGTAGTTACCAGGTTTTAAAATGCATTGATTGTATTCCTTAATTACGTTTTAACCTTTACATGAACACAGGTCTGTACAATGAATAACACTGAAGATAAATTAAAACGTGCCATACTGGTACTATATATCTCCATTCATTCAATCAATCAAGTCAATAAAATAAAACTTAATGCTATTTTTAACTCAACTAATGGTTTAATGATAACTAGTCTGCCTACAAAATTGCTCAACTATTTACTACTACTACTCCATCTGACAAGTTCTGTCATCCCCCTTTTACTGCATTAAACGGATGGAGGCAATTAACCTATAAAACATTCCACACTCACAATTTATTCCACTTCTTGTCATTTTGGTTAGCATCCATATAAATTATAAATAGTAGACAATCTATGGATGTAGGGAAGTCCATAAATTTCTGTTTCCG
>JAQGAP010001911.1:0-17354 GCA_034697805.1 Orchesella bifasciata | reverse complement strand
AAATTAAGTTGCGAATGTTTTTAGTTTTGACTTTTCGACTACTAAACTGTTTATGCATTCATATTCATACACATACAAACATGTACCTAACCAATATGAAAGGAATATTTTTTTATAACGGCTTAAGCCCATCAAACGTGGCAATACATTCTATTCTATTATATGATACTGTACGAAGTGTTTAAGTTAAATCAATTCTGTCATTCATTTTAATTTTGGAATAGATAAAGCTACCAATTTTGTTTGTTTGTTGTCAACAAGTCATCAATCCATTCTCCATGTATTAAAATCTACTTGCTGATCATTTACGTCAAACAGTAACCATACAACTTTTATGAATTACAGATCTATGCTAATAGTAAGTCATTCATTAACATTTTAAGCTCAATTTTAAGCTGTAAACTAAAACTCAATCATAGCAGATATTTGGTTCCTATTTTTTAAAGTTAAACGTTCTCTAACTCCAAAATTCGACTAAAGTTACCGCTACTACCAGACATTGGAGCAGGTGGTAGATGAATAACAGTGTCTGGGTTTGCATCGCAACCTTTTTTAACGGAACGAAGTGATCCATGCTGAATTCCTAACTCACTGATGTCATTTATCATCGTGATGGTTGTAACTGGGACGAGACAAAGGTGAGGTCCGTTGTAGTTTTCTCCTTCAAAGACGGTCCAGTTACCCATTCCAGTAATGATTATGGATTCATGTTTTCCGGCAAGGCTGAGGCTGGGTTTACCACTTGTTGTATACTCTTCCGCACCCATGTAATAATAGTATTCATACAAGGTAAATGTATCGACGGTTACGCCGCTTGATGTGCCAGCATATCTCACAGACGACACTAATCCTGCGGTTGACTGAAGGTCGAAGCAAAACGGATTTATTGTACTTGCGGTTTGAGCCCAATGCATTTCACCATAGTTGTAACCGGGTTCAGAGTAAATGAGCCAGCTAAGTAGGAACGAAAAAGAATAAGTCAATTACCGCATTACACCAAGTTAAGTATAGTTATTAGTTGCGATTTGTAGACTCACATTCCCAGAATACAAACAGAGTGTGCACGGTTATCAAACCCAAAAACGCTAAGTTGTGGAGTATAGCCTGTGATTTCAATGTTCATTCCTTGACTACCATATTGCTCGTATAGAACAGCGCCATGAATATCTAGGCCCAAAACCAATGGAAGCAATCCGAAAAGTATTGGTGTAGTTTTCAAGCAACTTTTACTTAATAGCATTTTGTTTCTGTATGGTGATTTTTTTTAAAGAAATGAAACAAGAGTTAGAATCGAGTTTCAATTAAAGATATTGTGGTTGTATAACAAAACAAATCAACTTCCAACCCCCTTTTATACTTTACAAGTACGTATCAAAAATGCTTAAATCGACTGTTTTGTTAGATAAAGTCATCAAGAATAATTAGTGTCAAGCTCCGGAAGTATCATATCGTTCATGAAATTCCAATACAATGATTGATGTAATTTATTTGTTAATGTTACAAGCTACTCATTATCAGTGTAGTAGGTACCCATGGAACAGTTTTCATTTTAACTAAACAACAATGGCCAACTTTATCGTTATCTTAACTTGTCTATTCAAACGTTTAATAAATTCATAATATAGTTTCAGCAAACAGCTAATTCATCATAATCACAACTTATCTTGTGACGGCAGACACACTTCACTTAAACTGTCGGAAAAGTCATCTGTTTTTTCTTGTGAATTCGATGATGATGAATTTATTCAAATTTGCTGGGTAAGGTCATATTATAAAATACTATTACATAGTTTTATGATGGCGCATTAAAAATTTATTAAATAATATATACCAAATCATACAGTGGAATGGAGATGTGGAGATACATTGGAATGGAGATGTGGCCATAAAAGGCAAGAAAATGAGCACACGAATGGAAGTACACAGTACTTTTTGGGACCGTATGACAACGCGACAGTCATACAATCCATTGATGGTATTTATAGCCCAGTTTTGGTGAAAGCTAGGTTCAAATCAAACTCGAGCCAAGCCAAGATTGTAGTCAACATTTATAAAGACGGTAAGCTTTATCCGGTGTAAATTATTAGTGTTACTTAAAGACTAGTAAAACTTAAAGACTCACTTAACATTGCTGCTTCCGTTTAAATCTTGAATTTTACGACACTCCAGACAGTTGTGGCTTCGGGTTTTTTGACTGCTACCGATTTAAAAATTATTGCCCTCGTTGTTGTAGTGATGAATTGGATTATCGCAGATGCATTCCATTACAATTAAAATGTAATGGGAAGCCGAATTGTGGGTCCTTAATAAATAAAGACGAAGCCTACGAAACTTGTCATTATGAAACCGTATGCCCATCTTGTAAATGTAAAAGCATATTCAGCATTATTATTTAAATCTTTTAAAACGGTTTGCATAAACAACTTGAATGCATTCATTTAGTTTTTTGTCTCTCATGGAATTTCATCATTACGAGCTTGGCAATCGCTTCTCTCTTCATCGTAACCCCTGCAGTAATAATTTTTGCACTTTTTCACCGGAGAAAGGCTGCCCTTGCAAGAGCTCGCATGGAACAATTGGCACAGGAGAGAATGACCGACATGCGTGGAGAGTTCACTCGGGATTCTCCACTTACAGTAATAATTGTTTGTTATAATTTCAGGATAAGATTTTATTATTTAGTGGCGTCTAATGTTAAATGATAATAATGCAGGATCTTCCACCATCATATGAAGAACTTACGAAACAAAGGAACCTCCACCCTGTTTTTGTCAAGCAGTAGCAATGGAGGGAGAATAAGAAGAATTACAACCGATCCAACAAACAAGTGATGATAGCAGTAGCAATCAAACTGTTTTAGATAACAGTTTAGAAAATGTGAACAACAATAATGGAATTTTAAACCAAGGATTTAATTGCTCATGTAACAATGTTGTTACTTTATCTCAAGAACCAGATATGAACGAAAGTAATAATAATAGCCAGTGTTGACGATGAAATGGATAAAGGAGAAGTGTAGGTGTGAAAGCGGAGAGAGGAGTTTTTTCGGAATGCATCCCGCAAATTTTGATACAGATTCGAACGCTTTATTTTTACAGATGACAGAATATTGTGTAATTTTTTGTTAAAAATAAACAGCTTGGAAAGTTATTCAAGCTTTAAAGAAAGTGTATCATTACTACATCATAATGATTAATGATATATTGGCCAAAATTTTCATACAAAACATTTTTAAATATATAACGCTTTTCCCCATCACATTCGCCACTTACTCAGTGACTGTTTGACAGGCTTTCAAAGGTATGATCTGCACTTTAATGTTTGCGACGGCATCTAAAATGGTTTTGTTATCATCACACATGGCTAATCTTCGGTGCATGGAAAGCTGCAACGTGCAACTTTTTCAGGCAATTAAGTTGCGAATGTTTTTAGTTTTGACTTTTTGACTAGCAAACTGGTATTACATTTGACATTCATATTCATACACATACAAACATGTAAGTAACAGTGAGTAATGTATACAAGAATGTAGGTAAGTAAATATCTGAGTCTGAGTGGAATAAAAAAGAATGCAGTTTTGCTTCGTCCTCCCAAAATATTTATGTATTTCACCTTTAACGCCGTCATTCGTCATCCCATTAAACGTGCAAGGGAAAGATATGTATCAACATCAGCACACCATCATATCATGGTTATTATCAGCACAACGTCAGTTTGTATTAATTGTACAAAGTCTGTGAGTGCGTGGTGCAATCACTAATGACTAATCTGCCTACTTCTGCTTTAACAACACCGTATTTTACAATTGTAAGTGACAAGAGATCGTGAATGTGATGCAGATGGAATTGAAGTCCACAAACATGGACAAATATCAGACTTGTCAAAATAGCTTTCGTCATGTACGATTATTCCATGATGGAAGGTTAAACGTGAAAACGAAATGGTTAACATTATAGCACACATATTATATACGGTATATAATATGCATGGCAAAAGCTTTTTGCTTCTGACCAGATTCAGAGAGCATTTAAAGCATGTTGCGTGCATCTTTGGTTGAATAAGCTAAATTGGTCGCGAGAATGAGAAGTATACAGTATAACAAAACAACACAGTTAAAAAGCAAATGTATCAGTACATGAAATCCAAAACTTGCTCTTTTATGACTTAATGCTTTTAGCAGCGGTAATTCATTTTACACATTCCAAGACATCTATTAACCTTATTTCCCTATATTGGCACATGGATGGAGTCGGAGTAAATTAAGCTAGAAATACTCTGTTCCCTACTGCACATTATTATCCTCAAACACATGCATGAGGTTGTGTGTGCTGGTTTGACACGAATATGCATATACAGATATGTAATAACAGAGTTTCGCATCAGAGAATCGCGAAACATTTTCCCTATCTGGGACACTAAAACTGTAGTAATGCACACCAGGCTCCAATTCAATTTAAAAAGAGCTTATGTTCATGACGATTGAAGCCTGAAATGAACGGGTTCTCTTGAAAAGAAAGCTTGTGAATTTGTGTGCATTAAATTTAGACAGATTTCTGCGAGATAGTGAGACAGAATAGTGAAAGGAAACGTTGTGCAAAATGGCTCACAATAAGAGATGGCATGTGAAATACCACGTTTTGGTACAAATGTTTTGGCTATTAATTGGAATTAATGTGGATTTATCCCTTTCACTACAGACTCATCGTGGGTCGTCTCCAACAAGTAAGTGATTGATATTTCTTCAAGTTCTTGTGAATACATTATTGTGTGCATATCAACTTTTATTTTTCAAGTAATTGAATGGATTTAAAATTAATTTCCTAGCTGAATTTCTGCTAAATGGAAGAACACCCGATGCTCACATTCAGGTGAATTCCGGCAATAAAAACGTGATTGTTATAAACATTGAGCCTCCAACTCTTGCACCAGGACAGCAGGCGTACAAAGTGGGATTGGAACTAGTTACAATGAAACTTTGCGATGCTGATGATCGGCTAAAAATTGTTTATGTGAGTTGATTCTGTAAAATGTTCAATCGTAATTATAACAGGAAATGGGTGGTCTTCTGAATGTGGGATGTTGCTCGCTGATTTAAAAGTATGTCAAAATGAATAAACAAACATTGTATGAAAAAGTTTTCTTTGTTTTGTATAGAGCGATTCAACAAGTATACGAACAGTGACTTGGAAGATAAATGCATCAAGTTCCTCTGACCCCCGGGAGCAACTTGTTGGCATACAAGCTAACCAAATCGTTCTAATTCCTGAAGGAAGATGGATCATGACTGGAGTTACCCTTATTGCAACCTTGTATCAAGGTAAAGAAAGTAGAATTGTGCACAAACCAGAAGCTTCTACTTTCTAGACAGTTTTAATAAAGGTTTCTTAAATATTTACAGATTCATTGGAGGATGGCACTTGTCCAGAAAACACAGTACCATGTTCCTGCACAGGAAGTCAAGATCAAGGTCATCGTGAGCTTTCTTCAGTCTCTGCGGAGACGTCATCATCTTCTGAATCAGTTAGTCTCTCACAAGAATCAAGTTTCCTTCCTAAACTTACTTCTCATGAAGTAACGATTAGGTGCATTCCTCGAAGTCTAGTCTGCAACAAAAATCCCAACTGTGGCTTAAATTGTTATGATGATGAAATCCAGTCAGGTTGCCCCAGCTCAACGTTTACTGTTCCTACTTCATCATCCTCCATTGATACAAGTTGCGTTCCGGTAACAACTACTACTGAGAAAAATAATGGAGGAGAATCCGGATCTGTATCACCAAGAACGCTTTCAGGTTTAACGCCAGTACTAATCAGTATTACAATGCTGTTTGGTAATCATAATGTAGTTTTATAGTAGTGGAGCAAAGTGCACTTAATCAAAATAATATTTAATTTATTGCTGTCAAGTTTTTACCGTTTTAATTAAGTATCTAACTTGTAATCATGCAAAGTGAAGTGTCATTCACAATACGCATGTAAATTAACGCGACTCAAATGGCCGACCGTCAACCAGAAAATCAAATAAAAGCTCAAGGTCATCATTCCCAACACATTTTGATGTTTACTCAAAGTTTATCATTCAGTTAATTTCAGCATTGTGTGTTGGTGCTGGCTACTTCAGCAGCTCATTTGGAACTGCATGCATTTGAATTGAACACATAAACTAACTAAACCAACGAAGTCAAAGTACTTACTAATGACTTGGATGCTAGATTGTGCATGTTACGATTCAGAGGAGATTATCAGTCAGCTGCGTGGATTTAGATAACCACAAACTTTGTATCTAAATTGAATACTTATGCATTCACACTTTTCCGTAAATCTTCAATGCACACCAACAAAATCACGCTATGGTTATATTAGATGTTGTATAGGCAGTAAAATGTAGATCATTCCAATTGTAATTCCATCAAACATCACGTTGGAATTGGTACCGCGCAGTGAAGAGGCTGATATAGAGTAAGGCCAATGTCAAGGATAATCACGGTTATACAAAATACACAAATTTTGCACTGATGCAAACTTTCATGTACACCTTATTTTGTAACTCAAGTAGAAAGGTGAACTTTACTCAACAGAGATATTCTGGAGAGGTCGTTTTCTTAAAATGAGATTTACTTTGCCCACACTCTTCCTGTTGGCATTTGCTGGCCTATCTCTCACGATCATTCCTGCAGTTCACGGCAGGCTGAGGAACCAAAAAGGTAATTTGAAACGATTCTATCATTTAACTAGAAGTTAACATAAATTCAATGAAAATTTGAAATTAATTAAGCCATAGATGGTGACCAAGAAACAAAATACACTGTAATTCTGGATGAAAATACCCCTGAAGAACTTGCACATTTCTCTGCTAAATCAGGAAGACTCCGTTACTGTGTCTCCGCATTTACTAATCATCATGCGTGGAATGATTCATTGTCAAAATTTTATGGAATCAGCGCTGTACTACTAAAAACCGAGTTGTTGAATGGTGACTACATAGATATTGAATTTGTAAGGTTTACATGTTTGCAATAACTAGATAATAAAATATTTAAAACATCTTGAAAACTAATAAACTATTCTTCTTCAGTATGAAGCCAGATGGTATCACCAATTTCCTGAGCGTACCTCTCAATGGCGCTTGAATAGTTCCTATTCTCCTTCCGCTTCAAAACTTGAATTTAAATGGATGAAAGGCGAAATATGCATTTGGCTAAAAGGAGAATGGAAACTGTCGAGGGCTGACATCCTCTTTACATTATACTACGATAATGGTAATAGTGACACCGATACCTTGGGAGTTATGCATATAATTCTAGTCAGTGAAAAACTTTTTTCAATATTATTAGAAATGAGTCAAGATCCAAACTACTGTCCCAACGGAATGGCTCTTTGCAAATGCCACTCTTACCGCAGCGCTGTTAAGGATAACGATTCTGAAGAAGAATCGGATGAAGACCTTTCTAATAGATTTCGAAGAAATCGGTGCATATCAAAAAACTTATTTTGTAATGGAATTCCCAACTGTGGCCAAAATTGTCCTTATGACGATCAATGACTGCAGTGATTATTCAGACGATTCAGACGACTTTTACTCAGGTAATCTACTTGTTTTGCCATTGCATTATGTTAAGTATGATTTAAGATGATCAATCAATTGATTTTTTTCCTCAGAAACGTGTGTGTGGACAGATTTCGACTACTTGCTCATGCTCGTCATGACAGGATTGTTGTTCATCTTGGTCCCAATTGTGTTCTTTTTCATTATGGTCTACCACCGAAAGTTCAGTGCGTCTGGAAGACTAATGAATGGGGTTCCTTTATCTACATTTAACAGCCATGATGGGAACAACAATGCAGAACATAATCCACGCGTCCGTCACAGTATTTCAACTATGCCAGTATTTTTTGTAAGTTTTTTTTTCAGTTGTACTTTTGCGTATACAGCGATAATATTGCAGATTATTGTTTTCCTGTTGCCAATTTTGTGGCTAAATTTTCATTTTTGTTTACAGGATCAGCCTCCAGCATACGAAGATCTTCCTGATGAAATAAAGACAGTAGCAACACAGCATTAAGCGTTGGCTTATAAAAAGTTTTCAAAACTCATTTATTGACAAAAATGTCATCGACTGAAGACTGAAGAAAATTGAGCATAATAAAGACAAGCGATGTTTACTTGTGTACAAATACAACTATGTTTGTCTACTACATCAAATTCTATGTCGGTTTCGTGCATCTCTATTGGAATGATATTCTTATCCGATATCCTGATAAACTAATTTGGCTCTTTAAAATCGATTTTTGTTCTTTAAGAAGCAGTACGTAATGTATGTATATACCAAGAATTAGTTTTGTAAATGAGTGGCAAGTGGCAGCTAATTATATGAGCTAAAATAAGTCCACAAAATATCACTACCTTGATTAGAGTACACATACCATACAATGAGTCTTGCAATTAGTTTTCATGTTCGTGACTTCAGCAATCCTATATGCAAATGATAGTGATCTGAGAAGTGCTGGCGTGAACAATCATTTTTCCAGCATTCCATGATCTCGCTTCTTTGATTATTAATAGGCTTTTCTGTGGAAGGGAGCGCTGCTGTCATGGCTCTCAGATTTAGATTTTTAGTTCACTAGAGAGGAATTTAATATTCAAATATAACCTTTCCTGATATCAACTTAAATAGAATTCTTATATCAGTGTTACACACTCCACGCTCCATGAATCTAAAATAGTGTAGGTTGACCAACATTCGCCGTAAAATGATTAAATGATAGTACCAGATACGACTACCAGCAATCTCTTAGCATTTTGGCTGAGCTTGTTCACAGAAGTTAGGATCAAACAAATAAATTCATACAAAACAGAGCAAAACGTTGCAAATCTTAGCAAAATGTTTTACATGCATATAAACGTTTTTCCTCGTTCTAACCGATGACTCGTTCTAAAGTTTAACCGATGATGGCTTTTTTGATAACCTTTGAACTCGATTTTATGCTCATTTCACGACAAAAATGACAGTATTATATAGCAATACAGGTATTAATGTAGTGTTCCTGGGTAAAGAATGGGTCAACAAGTTGCTGGTATCAAGCTAAAAAACTTCTTGGAGGACGATGGAATTGGTTATGATGTTCTGATCTTGTTCTTTCATTTGAATAGTTACCTTTATAAGAGTAGAAATATTTGTTTATTTTATTTAAACGCAAACCACAGACCAACAAAACTTTACTTAAGTAAAGACCAACAACTTAATGTAAGTCAACATTACGAGTTACGATATTAGTTGGGATTGGAAATCGTTGGATTTGTAGGGATATCTATACATGGCAGAGACGTAGTTAACTTTTATAAATGTTATCCAGTTGCGCTGCAGTGTAGATATAATTATTCCACATCACGGGTTTGGAAGAAGCAAAAGAAACTGGTGGTGTAACTCATTTGGGATAGGTTGATGCACGATTGACCTTCTCTGTTGTTATCCACGACTTAATCAAAAGAATAACTACGAGTCTCGTAGCAATAGCTGCACCCTTTGGATAGAGTATTTTCTGTATCATTTCAAATTACATATATAAATATACATATAATGAGTTCTATCAGAAATTTTGCAAATTGTTTTCGGTGGATAGTTCTTTTGCTATCAGCAACTGCAGCTGTTGGGGCAATTGGAAACGAATGTGTTGTAAACTCAGAATGTGCAAAAAATCAGCAATCATCTAATCAAAAACGTAAAGTTTGTTGTATCATACCTTTGACAATAGTTGTGAAGTTTTAATAAAATATATTCGAATGCGTTACTTACCTTATATGGAAAACACTTTTGGTTTGCAGAGAACAAACTTGAGTCTTGTGGAGCGTTTGGTTTATGCTCACAACAATGCGATGTCTCGGATGGCCTTTTTAAATGCTCCTGCATTAGTGAATTCAAACTGGAATCGGATAATCGTACATGTTCCGCCAAGGGTAATTAATGTTAGAACCTGGCTTGGAGTTTTACTGTACAGAACTACGCGTTTTGACTCCTTCATTTTTATGTGGTGATTTTAGATCCGAATTGGAAGCTTTTATATGTTACGGATGCCGTTGTTGGGATGAGGTCAGGTCGAAAGCGTTCACATATCATCAAATTCGGTCGTTTTGACAATTTTAATGGGGTGACATTTGATGCGAGGAAAAACAAAACATGTTGGACAAGTGCAGCTTTATCATTACCATCCGTTTACTGTTCTGTTGGCGAACGGCTAGAGATTATTGCAAACTCAGGTAATTCAGAGTTTCAATTGTGAATAAATTGTACACTACTCTGTCAAAACTATAGATTAAAAACTTTACTTAAGGTGTTGGACATCCGGAAGGAATTGCGCTAGACTGGATAACAGAAAACGTCTACTTTGTGGACTCCGAACTGAACAAAATTTTTGTTTGTAAGAAAGATGGTGACGCTTGTTCCGCATTAGTTACAGAGCATGTCAACTCACCAAGACACATTACTTTGGATCCCAATCATGGGTAGGGCTCGCAAACAAACTACACTATTTAATCATTTTACGTTTACGTTTAAAACAATTAAACGTTTAAAAAGTTTCATGTTCTGGACAAACGTTGAAGGAAATTCGCGAATAATGCGAGCTGACATGGATGGGGAGAATTTGATGGGCATTTTACTATCGGAACTGAAAGTAATAAATGGTTTAGCTGTCGACCAAGCGAATTCGAGATTATACTGGATAGATTCAAAATTTGATAAACTTGAATCATGCTTACTGAATGGAAGTGACAGAAGGACTGTCATAAGCAGAAAAGGACTGTTTTTAAATGCGCGCTTGCTTGACGTTTTTGGGAACAGGGTTTTCTGGGCCAATCTAAATACAGATACAATTTTGGTAAGTAAAAATTCTAAAAATATTAAAACACCAGTTAATTGGTAGTAGCTACTAGTAAACGTTAAGCATACATAACATTTCCTTTTAAAGAGCTTAGATAAATTTTCTGGAAATAATGTAACAACCCATTACAAAAACCAAGCATATGGAAAGTTTCGACAAGGGAAAATTTTTCATTTAGCTAGTCAACCAGTATCCGTGGTTAATCCATGCGTTGGAGATACATGCTCACATATCTGCGTTATCAGCCGCAACATTACGACCAGATTCAGATGTATATGTCCTGTAGGAATGCAAATTTCGAAGATTGATGACAGAACCTGCGTAGGTAAGCAGACTTACTGCATCTGTTGATGGCAAGTACTATTTATTTTAAAATATTTAGATGTGATTAACTGTGTTATGTGCGCGTCTGCAGAACTCCATGATTACCCGAAGTTAGTTATGAGTTCTGGAACAAAGATTCAAATGTTACCATTGAACTCGGTGGGAAAATCCGTTATTGAACGCATTTCCCTTCCAAACCCTGGAACAGTTGGTGCGATTACTGCTCTAGTTTATAATCCACTGAATCATTCTCTACTTATACGAGATCACAATGCAAAACTTTTTGAATTCAATCTGGAGGAAAAAACTTTACGGACAATAGCGGAAGAAGGGCTTGAAGACGTGCATAGAATGGATATTGGTAATTATAATTTCTCAAACGTCTTACAGATAAACAATTTATGATAAATAGCTGTTTGAAATTTAAATATTCTGTAGACTTGATTGGTCAGAATCTGTACTGGACTGATAACTGAACTAAAACCTTGAAAGCTACTTCCATCAGAAATGGTGTTACAACTATTATCAAAGAAGGAATGTCGAATGTTTCAACCTTTTCTGTCGCTGGGGAAATCAGGTATAGTTTAGTGTTATCTTTTCATGTTTATATATAAGTACGGCGTAATAAAAATTTACATGATTTACAAATCATCTCAGATCAGTGCTTCTGGCAATGACAAAAGAGACAGGCACGTTACTTTATAAAGTTTCTTTAGATGGGATGAAAAGTACTGTGCTGAAACATATTAGTACAAATGAAACCGTTGGACCCGTCCTCTCTATCGATGGCACTTCTCAAACTATGTACTAGTAAGAAGACAACTAGCGAACAGAACTATATCCGTCGTTCCTTTTATGAAACATATACAGCCATCCACGAGCTTATATGAAAATAGTACGCTTTTAATATGAAAAATTCACGGTATTGTTGTTTCAATATGTAGCTTGAATGAGAACTTGGACAATATAAATTCTATATCTTCAACTGGGGAAAAAAGCATAGCAGCTTATCGAATTTCCGGAATCCCAAAGGATATTGTCAGTGCAAATGATCAGATATATTTTATTTCAAGTAACAAGCCAATAAGAGTAGGTCCTAAGCTTCAGTACGGAATGCAGTATCAACATGGCATGTTAAATGTTGAGTACAGCGCGCTCACGCTTATAAATAGGACAGTTTCATCTGAAATGTGGAATTTGCTTCAAAACCACGAGTGCTCCGATAAAAGCATTAGGGACAAACAGTGCTCTCATATTTGCGTTGTTGACGATAGTGGTGAGTATGCTGGCGATTGTCGATGCGCAGTTGGGTTTGCTCTAGGTGAAGATAAAAGAAGCTGCATTAGAGTGTCAGTTTGCAACACAAGTCACTTCACATGCAACAATAACGAATGCATCGATAAAGATATGTACTGTGACGGAGTTCCTGACTGCAATAGTGGAGAGGATGAAAATGACGAAAATTGTAAGGAAAAGCTGGAGTGCCCAATTGACATGTTTCACTGTGGAAAAAAGAACGAGCCGGGAAAATGCATTCCAGGTGTTATTTTTTGTTTACTGAAAGAATCTTTGTGGAATATATGATTAATAAATACGTTTTATTAGCCGCATGGGAATGTGATGGAGAGGCACAATGTGAAGACAAGAGTGACGAAAAATGCAAACAAGATTCATGCCCAGGTAAGATCTGTGGGATACCTAATATCTGCAAATAATTAATAAAATAACAAAAAGGGGTTTACGTTACCTTTTAGAGTTCAGTAATTAAGATTGTTGCCCATTAACGATTTCAGAAACTGAGCTGTACTGTGAGAGAAGTGACACTTGTATACCTACATCATGGATTTGTGCAAGTAAATATTATTGTGCTGGGATGGATTTTCATGAAGTTTGTGAAGAGTTTCCTTGCGATAGTGATCATTTTATGTGTGCTAATACGCAAAGATGTGTCGCATCAAGCTGGGTAAATGCTGAAACTTTTATTACAATATGATTTTGATTATGTATACTTATACGATTTCGAACTGATCGACCAATTAACATAAATGCTCTCTTTCATGAACAATAGTTTTGTGACAATACAAATGATTGCGGTGATAATTCTGATGAGCCCGCATACTGCCGAGAGTACAAATCACGAGGGTGAAAGTGAAATTGACATTATGTCTTATAATTTGGTACTTTGAGTAACACATTTTAGAAGCTCATTTAGGAGTGTTTGAGAACATATTTTGTTTTTTAAAATCATATACCATAATTTGTAATCAAATAATGATTGAATCTGCTTGGTTAGCTAAGTATTTTTAAAAGTCTCTGAAAATTCTGGATGTTTTTATTTCACACCATTTATATTGCCCAGTTAATAGTAATTAAACACTGGACTCTCAAATTGTAATTATTAGGAGTAATTGGTTAGATTCAAATACTTGCACTGCAATACTCCGTTAAACAATGCCAAAAATCGCATTTGAACCAAGAAAAAAATCAAAGACAAATACTACTAGTGCTTCGAATGCAGTTTTTCCTTCACAAACTACTGTTGTTATTTTGTAAAAACGGGTAAACGAAACGGAAGTTTGTACCAAACATTTTGTGGTTATATTACGATTGCCGTACAACTCCCACTTTCAATCATATTATGCATTACAAAATCCCGTATTGACGATAAAAACAGGAGAAAGTACAAGTGAAAGGGAAACATTTTGTTCAAAATTTTCGTATTTGTTTGTTCCAATTGCACATAGGAAGTAGTTGGAAGAGGATAACTGGGACTCATACAACAAAATTATCAACTTGTGTCTCTGCGCCTTCGATGAGCTCAGGTTCGGGTTGTAAGGCCAAGATGCAAACGCAGAAACGATAATTCAATTTTCAATTCAAATGCCAGTACATTCGGCAAATCAGATCAATAACGCTGAATAAATACTAATTGAAGCACTACAAATATACTTTAATTAGTATAGGAAACAGATCAATTTATTTAACAACAAAATCAATTAAATAGCAACCAATCAATTCACAATTATTTCAAAAGAGTAAAGACAATCCAAAATCAAATCCAAACTGACTAGCCTGACTGACTAAGACACACGATCATGCGATACTAAAACCAAATCCAATCTTTCCATGCCCTTTCACCTCAAAATCTCGCCGCCATTTCCCTCCAGAAGCAATCGGAAAAAGATTCTGATTCTCTTACGTACATACGCACAATATCCTAATTTATACGCATGCCTAAAGAATGAACAAAGGACATATATAGTACGCTATCTGTTCCTAAAAATCATACAAATGCATAAAGACAAATTTAAGGTATGTTTCTATGTTTCTGTCTTTTCTCTCAGCTACAATTTGTATTCCGGCCTCTCTCCATTTACATTTCAAACTCATCTAAATTCATTCCCCAACATAGAGAAAGGGGAGAAAGGTGGGGTTCGCTAAGCAAATTCTAAATTTGCTCCATACATTTGCAGCGTCACATTTGTCAATACCTTACAGCTTTTTCGGGCACCTTACGCTGGAAACACGACGTCATGTAGTTCATATTCCCCTCAAATACAACAGGTTGCAATGACAAAAATACGGGTATCATAACAACAGCAGCGCTGGCACGGTATGAGTCTACAGCGATCTTTTTTGTAATTTTCAGTTTTAATCACGTGAACATGCTTTCTGGACATTCCTGGCTACAAAAACCTTTGGTTGAAGCTTCATTTAAACCTGTATGGAGTTCATATTTTGATAGACGGAAAAAAACTATTCACAGGTGGATAAATGGAATTGTAACATTCACAAAGGAATTGTCATTGATTCATCAAAATGTGCTTTTCAGATGATGAGAAAAACATTAAATTTTTCAGTGATTCACAGCCAATCACGGCAATCACATCGCATTCAGCAAGTATGTAGTGCGACATGGCACTGCAATCTCGGGTTTGGTCGTGGCCAAAAGAAATTCAAGGTGGCTGGCTTCCGATAGATTAGAGCTGCAAAGTTGTGCAATGGACGAAATGTCATACTTCTATATCATGTCTTTAGATCACCTTCCCACTGACTGGAATGCACTTATTCAATCATTAGACTGGATTATTTGGACCTAATATAATTTTTGCAGTTCTCTTCGTGGCACTAGTGTTAGGTCTGGAACTCAATAAGATTCAAACTGGTGCTTTATCTTCTAACAAAAGGCACAACTTCGTTATTACATGTTTGACTGTCCACACTCGCGTTGTTAGCTGACCAATCTATTTTTGACACTGCTCTCATGAAAAAGGATTCAGTATCTTGTCTCATCTGGATTATAGGGAGTTTTGTCGCTCTAATTTTCAGTACGCTCTACAAAGAAACTTTGGTTTTGTTTCTGTCAAATCCCCGCTCTCTTACGGTTCCAATTTGGAACTTCCAAACAGCTTACCACTTATTATATCAAACATGCTTACCGCAACGCAGAATTTGATGACCCTAACGCCTACGAATGGCACAACAACTAAAAAATCCATGTTAAAGGTTTAGTTAGATTACTCTCGTGTTTCATAAAATCTGGAAATATTTGGCTAGCCTTAGGCTTATTCCGAAAATTTCCCGTTTTTTACTCTCCGGTCCCACAATTTAACCACCGAGCAGATTCGCGTTATTGGAATCAATTTAAGCCGGATTATAACAGGATATTATAATAAAGAGGACAAATCAACGATGCATTTTTTATGGGACTTGAAAATATTAAAAACTCATTTTTCCAGCAGTAAAAAACGCGTTTTTCCTTGAGTGTGCATATATATTTGCAAGTAAGCTGCATCATTTTACGAATAAGCATTCTTTTTGTTTAGTCTGCGTCAACGTGATATTCCTTTTATCTCCGAAAGTGTAAACAGCAGTGTAATAAATATTATGGCAAAAAGGTAAAAGGGAAACGGCTAATAAACAAAAGTACAAAGGTGCAATACACATTACACATCGTGTACCTACTTAACTTTGCAGGTAGTAGCACAATGACTATTGTATTTAACAAATATGCCTTTCATCATTCTTTTATTACTGCCGTTACACCATTCTTTAACGCTCGAACAAAAAACTTGAAAGAACTATTCACGTGCAAACTGATGACCTTTGAAGAATTTCGAAAGCTTAGAATGCAATAAAAAAATTATGAATATAGAAAACAATAGCTTGTTGCAAGTAGCATCTACATTTACAAAGCTTCCAACTTCAGCACGCTAAACAGAATCATGCTAACATTTAGTTCATCCATCTATTCTTTCCATTGAATCCAGGAATATGGAACTGCACAGATTTTTGCATCCGTTTTACATGAGTCATTATACGCAATTTTGGTAGGAGTCGGTGGATTACTGAATCTCGTTGTTGGTGACATTATATCATCATCAACAAGATAAACGAAGTGACAACTGTGTTCTCAAATACAGAATATATATTTCGTAGTTTCCCCTGGTTCTGGTTCACCATACCTTACACCTTTGTCAACATAAGATTAGTATGTGTGTTTTTCATTTCGATGCGATATTGACTCCAAGCTGGTAAACATTCATAGGCATTAATAACCCGATGAGAAGAAGATTGAGAGAGCTGACGCTAACTGTGTGTATAAACTTTATCCAAACCAACAACTTTGTTCCACTTCCAAAATCAACAGAACGTTTTCACAGCATTATCTGAGAACATAGACGTGTTTTATCCTTTTTTGATAGCTTGTTTGACGATTACAATACCAGTTATAGTACACTACGTACATTGTCAACCCATTAAAGATACTTGTAGGAAGCAATTGCAGACATGTAATGACTTGCTCACAGTGACTTTATTGCCGTACAAAGCCTAATGTTGCCAAAGTCGTAAAATTTAGCAATGAAGAACAGGAAGTGGCGTTGTGACAAGTTTAGTTCGGGATGTCATACATACGTCTTCTTATTGTGTCAGAGAGCCTAAAAGGCGTGTTTTAATATAATTGATTTGATTTTTAAACAAACCCATCATGGGGCAGATTGGACTCTTCCAAATTGCACTTGTAGTAGTTGTAGTTCAAGCAAATGGAACAGTGGTTGACGAAAAAGTCTTGTCAGGAAACCAGAGATTTCAAGACATTGTGAATAACTACTTGCAGGATTTTTATGCTTATATCAATTACACCAGGAGTCA
>JAQGAP010001910.1:0-17354 GCA_034697805.1 Orchesella bifasciata | reverse complement strand
ATGATTATGACTTACAAAAAGATCTTTCCTTTGGCAACAACTATAAAGCATGAACACTGAAATTGACGGAGAAATGATCCGCATGAAATATTATGTCCAACAATTTGACAAAACTTTTGAGTTTTGACTTTGATAATAAAATGTTGCATGTTGAATAATTATGCGAATAGCATTGCAAATTTTTGTAGACAAGACAGAAATCGGAATCCCGTGCTAAATGTAAGGCTTATGCATTTGCATCTTTCGGTTTGAACGACCGGTCTTGAAATGCAGTGTACGGTTTATTGTTTATTCACGTAATTTTTTATTATTGCACAGAAAGTTTGGAGTAGTAAATATAAGCTTTTATTAGGAATGAGGCCGTATGTGTAAAGTCTTAGAAAGCAAGCTTAGTTCCAGGATGACTTGCATAGTTTACCGTATAGCGCCAGCCGTAGTTGAGTTAGCAAAAGATCGTAAAAACAGTTTTACTGTAAAAGAACTATTTTCATTGTCTTCGTGTGTAGATGGCTGTGATACATAGTTGTCAGTAAAATTAGTGCATTTTTTCATAGATTTTCAGCTTTGTTTCCATCCCTTTAAAACTAAACAGGGAGAAAACTAGGCTAATTGTAGTTTTACTGGTGAGCTCCTATTTCATTGTCGTCTGCAGCAGTAGTACCCTCACGGTTGACATTTTTTCTTTGCATTCGAACTCGCCCGGCCAGAATGAGAGTGACTGCATGAAGAAATACTTTAAAGAAACTATTTCAGTGACAAAGAAAGAGCTGAAAGTCAGCTAATAAGAGGAAAAAGTGGAATGCAAGTTGGAGAGTATAAGAGCGGGCGAGACGGCAATATGGGGAGGACTCGTTGTAGTTGAGCGAAGAAAATTAGTGAAAATGTAATGCAATGGGCGGAGGATGATGACTAAAAAATAGAAACGTGGAAAGTTTGAAGACAAAGTTGCTACATAACTGTCCCACTGTTAATGAATGAATTGGACCAAACGCACTGTTGTCACACTACTAGACTTGTATTTACCAAAAGAAAAAGTTTGACCAAGATTTTTCCCCATTCCATCGCACTTTCCCCTTTCTTTCCTTCTCTCACAATGACACTGGATTAAATGAGAGTAAGAAAGGCTTGATTTTCTGGGTACACCATGTATCCAGTCGCTCTAGTCAGTCGGTAGCACTCTACGACCACATAACATATAATGCAGTAGCTTCTGTTGTTTTTACAAGTGGCACTCCAATTTTATTGTGAAGCGTAAGTAGAACAGATGCTTTTTCTACAAATTCCTTTCTAATAATCATGGCGACGGCCGACAACGACCAATATGGATTTTTCAATGTTCTGGGTGAAAAGAATGTAATGCTACTTGAACAAAGTAATAAGGAGTGGTCTTCAGCCTGGAGGGAGGACTTTTCTACGAATGATGAAGGGAATGGAAATAATTGATAGGAATGGCATAAGTATGGAACCAAGTTCATACCACCAGCCCTATCTTAATATTTTAGCGTTCTGCCCGACTTATGAGCTTAGGCCTCCCAAACACTATCTAAACAAAATTTTCTACTGATTCTTGTTAAAAATTACAAATTTAAATGAGAACATCACTACTTCTGTTATACATATATTTAGAGCCTAGATTTCAAAAGTGGATGTCAAATATATACACATATTTGATTTTCCAAGCATCTAGTAAGCAAACACCTGCTCGCCATAAAGGATACGGCATAAACCTAGTAAATACACTAAATTATAAAAATATTTGCGATGTACATACTTTCTATAAACGGCTCAAACAAAATCACAATATTTTTGATAATATAATTTCGCTGCCATCCCACCTCATTTTCCCATACTTTATTACATTACAGTCGAGGATTTACGTCAGTCGCAAATTCGTTTCGTTGGAAGTAGTTAACTGTGATTTGATTACTTTGAATGTTATGTGCTAGCTCGACACTCAACCATTTTTAGTTTTCAAAATGGATGGTAACTCGAAGTGCCACCGAGAAATAGAAAAAAAGGACTTGATTTGGGATGAACTGTTCTATAAATGTAAATTGTAACTATGTGCATGCATTTATTTTAGACTTGTGACATACTATGTACAATGTACCACTGCCTAAATCTATAGTATGAATGTTGGCTCCATTCCTTGACTGATGTGACTCTACATCGGTTTATTTTCTTGTTTCCAGGTTTGATGCAAGTTGAGTATCTGATTAAAAAACGAGAGGCATCACAAAAGGGCGGATTGAGTAGCAGACGCTCAGAGATTTTTACTCGAGAAGTGACTCCAACAACGTACCGCGATGTCTTAAAGGAGATCAAGCGTCGCCAGATTTTTAATGTTATCGTCGATATTAAACACTTACCCTTGTTCTTCCGGATTGTAAGTCATTCTATTCTCATTCCATCTTAAGTTAGAAAAGCTATAACGTTTTTTCCTTCGAGAGTGATGATGATAATGATGACGACGTTTGCATTTGCCAAGAAGGATTGTTTTCCATCGCCACTCCAGTGTACACCCTTGTTCTTTTTCTCACTTTCCTTTGCGAATAGTACAGTGATAAAGATTTGAACAAGTTTTTTTTACAAAACGTTAGTATTAAAGTTTCCAAAAAGGCGAATCACTAGATGGCAATCCAATTTCAAAATAATTTTAGTGTATTAAAACTGCAATTTAAAAGAAAATGTCAGTCCAACATTAATATTTACATAAACCACTTTTATTTGTTTGAACCTGAGTATAATATAGTTAAGGGTCATACGTAAATAGAGAGCTTTTGCGTTTTCCAGGTTTTCCAAGTGCCAGCAAGTCATATTAGCGAGCACCATTTTTCATTATGTATTTTCGCTCCCAGTCATTTTACATGATATATGTAATGTCCTTTGCGTTCCACTATTTTTCCAATAAAATCTTTTCATTGTATAATTTTGTCGATACAGTATTCGCCATTGTATACTGAGAGTAACATTCTTTTAGAGTTGGGACATATCATAGAGCCTCCTCCAGTGAATACTAACTCGAATTCTGTGTATTATGCTGGAAAGAATCTACATTTGATGCGTCTATAAGGGTGAAACACGATGAGAAGCATCTCCTCGCCTCTCGCCATCCTATAAGTTTTGTATTAAAAGTGCTCATATTAGTGAACTTTTTATGCCTTTCGAGTTCTTACTTGAATGCGTATTACTGTTCCGTAAATATCTTTGTTCCTTGGGAATTGCTGTCGAGTCTCCCCATTTATGTGTATATTCCCAGGGCAGAGTTGTATTCGTTTTTTCTGCCTTTCGTTTACAATTCACAATGGTACAAGGGGCCATGCAAAAGTTGCGTCTTCCGTCTTCCTCACTAGGTACGTTTTGTGGCCAACCAAGTGAGGATGATAATGAGCATGGAGAGTCTACGTAGACTGTAGAACAACAGTGAAGTCGCTACAATAGACATCGACATCATTAATACCGAAATGTTGGCTATTATATTTCTCTTTTGGGTTTGCAGATTTTGCAATTACAGATGAATGATGCTCGCTATCACTACCATTTCACGACGTTGGTAAGTTCATTTTAAGATGAATCTCTTGCTTGCTTTCTCCGTACAACTTGCTTCTGCTTCCAAATCCTCTGCATGCTTTGGACATCCATAATTATGTGCATATGCATCACCATATTAACTCTGAGTTGAGTTATTTTGTGTGCCAGGGAGTGCTTTCGTGTTTGGCATTCAAACTGCGTGTTCTTGACTACGATGGGGTTACGCAACGGGTTCCGGGTAATGCAATATAACCCCGTCTTACCGTTATACTCTGCTCAGACATGGAAATGAGTGAGGATTAGTTGGGGTTTATAATCCGTTTGTACGATTTAAGATTTTTTGTAAATAAACTTTTAATTTGTGAACATCTCCCTTAGACTCGATATTGACATTTTGTCAACAATTCTTTTCAAATGACACTTTAACTACCGCAAAGCTTTGGGAGCATTGTGTACAGCTTAGGGGGAAATCCTGTATATTGCTGGGGACCCATTACATTATGTCTAAATGATATAGCAGAGTACTTATATGGTTTAAAGTATTATGATATTAAGTGATCCTCGTGGCGTTAGAACAAACGGAGTCGTTTAGATGACGCGATGATGAGAAGGGAGTTTCTCGCTGTTAACGTGATTTTTCAATGAAGAGCACTGCTCCGTTGAAGAAAGAAGGAACGAAAGAAATCCTTAATATTATGAAATACTTAACTTCCAAGAAGTGGGCTTGCAAACAAGAGGAGAAAGTAACAAATTTCAGATGAAATTAGACGTGAAAATAGTTGCTATGAGCAAAAGAAGGAATAGGTTCTGTTCCACTGCAGATACATCAATTATGGCTCACCATGACAAAGAAATGAGGGGAGTGGGGCGGCCCATTTATTTCTCTCTCATGGCCCATGACAGTAATATGGATGCGAGGGCAATACTACTTGCATGGGCGTACAGCAAAAAAAACTGTATAAAAATCGTTGCTTTGCATGGAATCGTATTTCTTTACTTTCACTTCATAACTAGCTATCTCTACATTCTACCAAGACACTGTTTCCCTTTTCAAATCCACAAATATGCTTTTAAGGCTTTCCCATGAGTTACAAATTGGAATATTATTGATGCGTAAAATACACGGTTTCTCAGGGGAATCATGGTATTGAAAAGTGTAAGATAATCGTAGCTTTTCCAGTTTCAACAATCAGAAATATGAAAAACAGTTATAACCTGTCTGTTTGGTGAAACCTTGTTGGAGATTCAAATTTTTACTACGCTTTTTTATTCCGATTCATCTCCTCTCCAAATTTTATGTTTACTCCTCTCACCAATTCGCCAGCCTTTTATCACAAACTACAAAAGTCTTGTGAAATGTCAAGTGGTAACTCTTTTGTTCTATAGTCTAAGCTTGTCAAAGACGATCGCGTGTAGATGAAAGATTGTTTTACTAGCGTAGGTATATGAGTATAGATGGTTTGAGTTCTGAAGTTCAATAGTTAGGAATATATGGTCGAATGTAATTAATAAAGTACATGACAGCGATTCGTGGCATTTTTAATTTCTTCTAAATTTGGTTTTATGAGACATAGCAATTAAAAACGTTGTGGTATCGCTTTCACTGATTTTTGACGAGCTAAATCTGAAGAATCAAGATATCAGGAAGTGTGACTGTGGTGTGATAAACACGGCAACAATTTGATATTGTATTGTTTACTCATTCACACAAAACACAGCAAAGAGCGTGTAGTGATGAAAATTCAGTGTTAGAAACCGGATGCGTGACTTCAGATTACGTGATTTAAAAGGATCCATTTGAGAAATTAAATGCAGACATGAGACACATGTCAAGAAATGATGTGTAACTTCCCCTTTCCGGCTCCTTTCTTTTTAAAAACGAGACAGAGAGGGAAAGTTAAAGAAAGGCAGAAAGTGATAAAAAAGAGTGTACAGAAATATGCTCCTGTTGTGCATCGTGTCTCGCTTCCAATGTAGTGTTTTTTATTCAAGTACTTCTTGCTGACTATATGTACATACATTCTTGTGTGTTTGTGTTTACTTAACTGACTCCCTCTTCTCTTTGCCGGATCCCATCGCATGTGCCCTTGATGCCGTCAGCTGCATTTTTTGTCGTTATTTGGATGTTGTGGGAGAGAGTGAGAAAGTACTTATATGCATAGTTTGGTTTTAGTTTAAGGGTTAAGGCTGACTCTCTCTGGAGTTTACTGTTCTGAGCTTTCTCTCTGTGTTATTATTAGTAAATTTATATACACAGCATTTCTGCAGTGTACGCATTGAGTAGAACGCATGGTTTGGCTTGAGTTTTCGGAGTTTCGACTTGAAATATGGCTGTGAATAAGAACTAAGGAATTACTTGCAAATGGGCCGTACTGATTAATTTCTTTATGGCTAGAAAAACTGAAATTCTTTTTGTACAGTTGCTAAACTTCAGCAGAGAAGACAGTAAGGGAGTGTAATATAATGTTTGTATGTGTTATCTAATTGCATAATGCATTCATTTACAATTGTCTTTATTTAATTTCAAGTTGTTTCATTTCCAGAAAAGCACAGAAAGGAAAGTCCCAACTCCCAACTATTTTTTTTGTGGTGCAGGCAAACGAAAAAAAGCTGGCAAACAGGAAGAAGAATGGGTTTAGTATTGCTTTAAATTTTACTCTACAAAGCTCACACACGACATGCAAGAAGTAACCATAAGCTCAAAGGCATTTTCAGTTAATTAAGCTGAGTTTAAGTAATTTCCATTCCATAATACTCTTTTCTTTTCTTCCCACATTGTCTCTTTCCATCTCAAACCAAAGCAAAGCCGAAACTCGCACGCAGACGAGTTTTTTTATATGTGCATAATACAAACATTCCATTTTCATGAAGGTAGTTTGTGGGTGTTACAATTACACGTGAAGATATTATCTTCTGCCTTGAGCACCAGTTTTGTAGTCTACCTTTAATAGCCTTTGTTCTCAGAATGAGAATTATTTTTGCATCTAAATGGTTCGTGGTAACTGCCCCATTAAACACTTACAATATTGCTAATGGCAGCTTCGTCCCTTATGAATGTTGTTGTTCATGAGGTTGAAGAATAGAGGAGTTGTAATAAAATAAGACTTACATTGCATTACGTGGTGACCTCATTCAACTTTTTTCCTGGTTTAACCATGAATTTTCAATTTGACTTTCTCTGAGCAGAAACCACTCCGAGTAACTTTAACGGCAGGATTTTCATTGCTTTCTCCGATTTCCTTTTATTGTAGCTGCTAAAAGTATGCATATGGGATTGTGTCAGATTTTATTGTCAATATAAGACGAATGTCCAAATTATGTGTTGCATAAAATTCCGTTGCATATTGCTCCATTATAATTTTGAAAATGCTATTGCATTTTATGCACTTTATACCCTTACTTTAGTGAAGCTTTATTTGATTTTAAAGTAAAATTAGCTTGACTTAATGCTAAGCCGATATATTATTATTCAACATTGATAAAGTGTGTGTTTGGTAAATGTGTCAAATAAAGATTCATGACTATATTGTTTCACAGGACCTAGAGATGTACGACTTAGAAGATTTTGGCTACAATAGTGTGAATATTACGTCTTTCCGTCTGATAGATCACACACCAGAGAATACTCGGATCATTGAGGACATGCAAAGGTTTAATGCAAAGAGCTACTCCAAAGTTTTGCAGGTGATTTACAAAAAAAAAGATTCTATTTAGGTGAAGGTAATGTATATGTACATCTAGTGTTATGTGAAGTACCAAGTTTTTATTGTTAATGTTGCTCTTCTATTGCCACCACTACTACTACTACAAGTAGCACACCGACCAAGTACATAGTTTTAGTTCTTCTCGAGAACCATTAAAGTTGAAATATATGTTACTACAACAACTTTTGGCGCTGTGAACCAGCAACCGGTATCAAGTTGATCGTTCTCCCCAACTTGACTTACACGGCATAAGTACTTTTAGGTGAGCTGGTTGTTAGAGAAGCGCTAGTGATCTCGCATCTTGTTCCTCATGTCTTTTCGGGTCGTACTTGATGGACTTCATTCTTGTTTTATAAGTTTATGTTGAAACTTAAAACTCTTTTTACACTCGTACAACCGCAGCAGCTCAGCAACTGAGCAGACACAGAGATTGACTTTCTTTGTAGTCACTTACTCGAGGCAAACAAAGGCTGTTGGAGTAGTCGCCAACTACAATTTTGTGCTGGTAATACTAGGAGTAGGAGGAGTGGAAGGAAGTAATGTAATCCCAAACCTGGAGCAGTATCTGATAATCAGAATAGGAGTGCCAACACCAATGATAAGACCTTAACATTTAAGCTAACTATACATGCTCAAGGAGGATGTGTACTTAGACCCCATAAATGTTTGAGACCGTTTAATATACATAACCAACATCAACTCAGCCTGCATATGATGGATCTGGTTTGCTAAAGAGGTGTTCCTGAAGTTGGGAGCGTACAACAGTTAGTTTTGAGTCGTGAAATTTCCCACATGCGGTCTCATCCTCTCCATCTTCCTACTTACTCTCTCGACGACTCTCTGGCGTGGCTGCTTGACTTGCATGGTTTTGCTGGTCTTCTTCTTCTTAGCTCCCCTGAAAACAGTTCATAATAATCCATGCTCACTACGCAACTAAAGGTATGCATACATGCCCGACTGATGTCTTGGCATAGTGAACCCACTGTTCCTGTCATTTCTTCCCCTGTCTCCGCATAGTTTTTTGGTGTGTGCTCATATCACGTTGTATGCATAAGGCATCTACATTCCACTAAGCTACTTGGTGCAAAGCCATTTTGTGGTTTTCTTATGTTTTACATCGTTTTTCATGTTACTCCTCTTTGAAATTAGATGAGTAAAATGAAACCAGAGTGAAAGTAAAAGTAATATTGGAGAACTTATTTTGGTCGCTGTTTTCATTCTCAAATCTGTTGGCTGTAACTCATATTCACTCACTCCCAACCCACACCGCTTGGAGCCATTGGGCTGGTGTTTGTTTTTGACTTTAGTTGCTTTTCCTTGACAATGAATGAAGATGAAGAAAATGGACAGGTCAAATCCGCTCTTTCGCATTATTTTATCACATGCATGCATCCTTTACTCTTACATACATTCATACACCTCTATATTATGTAGGGTCTCCTTTATTTGGCAATCATTAAAAGCCTACCACTTGACTGCTCCGCTGTCGTCGAGCTCAAGTTACAAACTGAAATATATTATAGAGTCATGGAGAAAGACATGAGACCTATGTGCACGACTAGGTTGGGAGTTTAACCACAGTTGAAGCTGTTTCTGAAGTCTGTTCTCACGACAGAAAGTGCATGCATAACATGCTGACTTTCTTTTCCTCCTAATTGTGAGACGATTCCATATACTGTTTACACAAAAACGAATATTTACATCAAGAAAATTGCTTGAGTTCTCACGGATTTTGGGGACAGCACACAGCCAACAGCTAGTTCAGCACTAGCGCTCCAGTCTTAGTTTGCTTTGCATGATCATGTCACTATCTGTACAGACGCCTGCACAAACTTTACTGAATAAATTTGCTTGAGGATTGAATACGTAAAAGTGGAAAGTTTTTCTCATGTTTGTGCGCACTTACTACAATATTCTTTGTCAGTTAGTTTAAGTACAGGGCCAACTAAATCGAGAAGACTGGAGAGGATGGGAAGAATAATGCATTAAGGCAAAGCGCGAAACTAATGAAACAAGTATGGTTAGCTGGGGGAAACCAACCGAATCGGAATTTGGTTCCTTAGTTTTTGGGCACTCATCTCACATATACATAAATATACATACTCACCATATATTATTAACATCAAGCTTTTAACCCTCGGAATTCATCCATTTCCTCACCAAGTTAGCTCGAAGAGGTCCAAAATCCAATTATTTACTTTAAATAAAATTTCCGCCATTGAGGTGCTTCAATAAACAAAATTCTACTGAATCAGGCAAATAAAAAAATAAACCCCATAATTTGCTTACGTTTCTCTTACAATCTTGGCAAATTATGTATTGCTTGTTTATCAAGGACTTGCTCTCAGGTGTGTTATCTCTCTAGCCACATACATAAACATATGTTGTATACCTGTTGTCGGGATTGGGATTTATATCTCCAGTGAATCTCATGAAAGTTGGATGTATCCGGTTTAGTTATAACCATAAAACACATTGAAAATCCCATCCATGTAGATGTGTATATGTCTACCTCTATAAATGAAATGGTGGAGGGAGCTCTGAATGAAAGTTTTGTCATTGCTTGACATTATGTTTGAAGTTTGGTATTGTTTTTGTTGTGATATTAGTTGTTGAATGTTTCTTTTAGACTGACGCAGCGTTAATCTACGATGGAGTACTTTCCTTTTGCCATGGGCTGAAAGCATTTGACGCAAGTCGTGAGATCCGGCCAGCTAATGTGTCCTGTGACAGAGAACAATCCTGGTCCGATGGTCTCTCCCTCCTCAACTATATTAACAGCGTATGTCCTCCAGAACTAAATTCATTTTGTTGTCATTTCTTCATCCATTACTGTTCCTACTTTTTCCCGTTCTTGTTTGGATAAAGGCATGCAATGAATTTCTTATGAAGGTTGTTCAAGGCATCTAATATAATACACACCCAATGAAGTGAGTTTGGTAGGAGCTTCTAGAGAGTTGTAGCCTTCAGTTCATAAAACTGGATAGGCAGGTAGTTAGTGACTTACGACTCTGTAAGCTTTCTGATCACGCTCGGTAAATACGATGTTATTACGATGATAAATAATATTTTGGGAATCCCACCAATTTCTTTTTAATGCCGAAAGACAAGGTGTGGCTCGCATGATCTGGTTTTCGCTACATGTAAACCAAACAAAGCGTAGGTAGAGATCCTCAATATGCTTCCATCATAATTATGAGCAAATGATGTAGACTTTCTTAAACGCTGGAATCAACACGGTCTACCATATTTTTTGGGACTAACTCTGAGCATAACTCTCCACATTTTGTTGAAAACACGTACATCAAAACCAAAAGCGATAAAGAAATATCCGTTTTTTCATGCGAAAGACAACCTTAAACCCTACAACTCAACTCTTGCTAGTATGTAGTAGTTTCGCGAATTTTCCAACTCGTCCATGAGAAAATTATCATAGCTAACTTGAGGAAGAGTTTTTCATGTAGTAAATCCGTTTCCCAATTTCGTTTAACCATTTATCGGTTTATTCAAAGAAAAATATTATATCTTGCGTAACTATCCTTCTGCTCATCGACGGAGTTATCTGGAGGCAGTTGTTAGGCATCAAGTAAATATTCGTTACATGTTCAATGTGAGTTTCTCTCTCTCTCACTTTATTTCTTTCTCTTTCGCTTGGCTTTACTCTGGAGATCAGTGCTAACAACGCTAACTTTGGGAGAGAGAAATAGAAAATGAATCTGCTATAGAATCAGGAAAATAAACACGAAATATTATAGCTGGGGATGTCTTGTAGAAAGGAGAAAGTAAAAGACTAAGACGAACGACCATATGATGATGATGTTGATTCTCTGAGCAGAAAGATGATGATAGTACATGACAAGGAGATGAGTGTTGACTTGTACAACTTTACTCTTTCAGTCTAACTCACTCACACAAGTTGGCTTGAGCTGGGTGGCTATATATGCAAAAACTTTAATAATCTATAAGAGACGGTTAGCACATAATGTTCACCCTAAAGAGAATAAAAGTGTCAGTGAGGCGTACATTGTTTTGAAGTATTATCACCAGTCTAGCGTAATAAGTCTGGAAATATTGCTCACGTATAGTTTTGATTCCCTCACTTAGCTATTTGTTGAATACTTTGGGAGCCAGCTCCAACTAAAATATTGTTGCCAGAATAACTTTTGATAGTCGCTCATATCAACATAAATTTATGAATCAATTCCATTTTACACACATATTCTGTCATTAATGCTGCTCGAGGATGAGTTGAGTATTGAGTATCACTACTTTCCCCATGTCACTCTCTCCATATTACGTAATCCATCAGAGCAATATTACCCGTTTTGTTTGAATAGGGACACAGTTTTCATTATGAGGATGATGATAATAATAATAGCAATAGCAGGAACGATACAAAGGCAAACAACTTGAATGACATGCTACCACAGCTAATGTTGGGGTAAAATAGGTTTTTTATCTGTTAGGAATACGCTTCTTTTCTCGTCTCACCAGCTCGAGAAGCATAATCCAAACTCCACGCGACATGCATATATTGTTTTACGTGTTGTAAAAAAAGACTGCAAGCTAATAGCAATTTGTGGGCATTTTTGTGGTTTCATTCTGTACGCGTGTGTAGGTCAATAGTAAGCCCAGTTGCAGATTAGTAACGGTTTAATGTTCCCTGTAAGCGGGGAGCACATTATCTACAAAAATTTGTAAACATGGCATATCATATGAGAAGGTTTGTGAGTGAAGTGGTTTGGTAGTTGCGTCTATATATTTTTTACCTCGGTATTTACCCTACAGGTTTCATTTGATGGTCTTACTGGCAAGATTCAGTTCCGGGAAGGAGTGCGCTACGATCCAACACTAACGTTGATGAAACTGAAAAATCGAGCTCTCCAACCCGTTGGCTATTGGTCCCCCTCAAAGCGGCTCCTAGTGCATGACTACAAGGCTTTCAGTTCGGGTGATACGATCAACATCACACTCCGGGTTACCACAATATTGGTAAGCTATTCTATCAATCTCTTGTGGCTCGTTCATCACTTCTTCACTCTATTTCATATCCCCACGATTTCTATAATCCACATGACTTACCTACTACTTACCCACCATCAGGTCGCAAATCATCCGATTTTTAATACTTTTTTATTCATGTCCAAAGTTTTTAAAGAGTCTCTGAAGGTCCATCATTATTGCATGTGGGAGCTATAATTTGTTTCCCAAACATTTTTCGCCGTATACAGCTATACGTACACACATTCATTTCGTGTAAGAGAAGAAGAATGAAGCGAAATTTTCTGAAATATCTGCAAACATTACATAAAGCTCAACGAGGTAGTCATTTGTACAAATGTCAACCATTGAAAAATATTTCGGTAAGGTTGTATCACACTCATAACGCATAGAGGATTAGCTCGCGATTACAGAAAAGAAGTTGAGTTCCATGAAAATTTGACTCTTTTCTGCTTATCAGATGAATATGGAGGTTTTCCAGTACGGAAAAAATAGGAAATGTTCTCCGAAATGTAGCAAGGCAATTCACTTTTTTCAGTCTAGCAAACCGGCAAGCAGCCCAGCATAAAACATTATTGTAAGGTATTTATATGTACACCTCTTTCCTTTACTGCCATGGAAGTTGGCAGCGTGCCCTGGAAAGGAAGCAGGGCAAAATGCATGCATAACATGTATGTACTTGTTCCAAAGATTGACGTAGTGGTTGGCTGATGGAAAGAGTGTGTTGTGATGCCTTGAAGCTATTGATGTCAGTCGGTGAGACATTACTTTCCCTCGTATTTTTTTCAGCCCTCGAGACAGTGCTTTTTTTAGTGAAGACGAGAAGCAAAACTTCAATTCATTCAATGAAAGCCTTTTTGGGTGTATGAACTTTAAACTAAAGTTGACGTATGTGCTTCACCCTCGGCAACCTGAATAGCACGCGACGTCACATAATATAGCAGTTTTATGATGTGAAAATATGTGCATTTGTATGACTTATTGCTGGTTGGGACTGTCTTGAATGCATTAAAAGTGAGGACAAAAAGAAGATGGAGTGAAACTATTATGGCTGGAGAAAGTGATGTGTTTGTATGGGAGCAATGGATGCTCGCCATGCATTACATCAAAACTGTCCATACAATAAGCCGACAGCTCCGTATCCGGCATTACTCATGCAGATTGCTGAGAACGAGCTAAAGTGTAAGGAAGAATTTGTGAATGGTATGGGAATGGATACTACTTATGGGACTATAGATGCATATGTGTACTTATGAGACCATAATCAATGGAGGACAAAGAGCGACAGACGTTTAAGACCACATTACATCTAATGGATTCAAGATCTCAACTGACACTAATTTTTCCCCAGCGCCCCATAATGTCCCATTTTTTCATTCGTGAACAACCGTTCTGTGTCATTTTTATTCTTGTTTTCCTTCTTTTTACGTTGTGTATATTTTTTTTTGCAGGAGAAGCCGTATGTGATGGTTAAACATGACACAAATCTCACGGGGAATGCTCGCTATGAAGGATTTTGCATTGATTTGCTCAAAGATGTGGCCAATTTAGTTGGCTTCCAGTACACAATAGACGTAGTGAAGGATGGGAAGTATGGAGTAGAAGATCCTGTGACGAAAGAATGGAATGGGATTGTACGAGAGCTCATTGATGGAGTAAGTGGTCCAGTGTTAAGACTCCCCTCTTCTCTCCTCTTCATTTTACTCTCTTTTGCTATTCTTTCTCATTCACCTCCAGCATTAAACTAACTCTCGTCGTGGCGACGACAAAAAGAGAGGAAGCGAAAGAGAGAAAGGGAAAGAATGAGAAAGAGGAAGTAACAAAAAGTCTGTAGTTTCTCTCGATTTAGTAGTGAGTCGATCCATAATTCCGAGACATGTGACACTGATGCCCTTGCCTTCCTGGGACATTGCTTACTGGGTTGTCCCGACTTCTGGGTAGTAGTAGTCTCCGTCGTCTCTACTTGCTCTTCTCTTCTTCCCTCTCAAATACGTATGTAGGAACAGTCTAAAAAAGAAAGGGAGTGAGAGAGCGAGAGAGAGAGAGAGGAAAAGCTAGAAAACATTGAGTTGAGACGACTATTTTGCTATTGTTACTGCTTTCAAACTTTCTCCCTTTTTCTTTTGCTATTTTTTTGTTCGAACAACTATGAGCGGAGGAAAGATCCACTCTACCATGCTGTTTTAGGGCTGTAATCCTACAAGTCAACTTCGTAATAATAATACAGTCATCCATCCAGTCAGGCACCAAAAACGTTTGTTTCTTTCTCCTACAAGCTACACCACCACCAAGACTACTGGCATTTTACTTGTGTCTGCCCCTGCTTTACTATTTCACTTTCAATTGGCTTCGTTCATAAAGCTCCCTTTGTTTTTGTACACAGATTAGTTCCTACACTGCCATTGTTTTTCTTACAATGTTTTACACTTAACACTTTGAGCTAGCTCCCTCGTTTACTTAAATACCTACTCTCAACTTGCTTTTATCGCCCCTCAATATATATAGCTGCCCCTATTATTCCATACCTCCACACTCCAAATTTGCGCCGGTTGATTGTGCGTAATTTTGTAGCGTGCAATAGTTTTAATAAATTATTATAGCCCAATAGAAACTTGTGCAATCATTGTAAATTAATTAATTAGTCAAAGAAACTTAATGAAAATCTTACAGTTGCTAATTCAATTTTAATATTTGTTTCGAAGTGGAGATAAGGATAATGGCACAAATCAAAGAGTGTGAAACGTGCAGAGCATAATATCTACAGACTTCTTTAATCTTGACTTGAATCAGAGGAAATATCTAGTTCACCTCCTTTCCCGTGTCATGCTTTGCAATTTAACTTGGACACTTTTATTTGATTTCTCTCATCCAAGTTGACGCTTCCAATTTATCGATAGTCTTTAATTATTTTGACATGATGTTGCCTTTTCTCTTTAATTTCCATGTTGTTTTCGTTACATTGATTTTTAGCATGGCTATGCTACGCTAACCCTGATGAAAATTGGTGTTGATGATATCTAGAATTTTTGGGAAATTATTTTTAATGAAAAAGCAAACGTGGTAAGTAGCAAGTTTGCATTCATTGCTGAGAAAGCCTGGCATAAGCGCGCATTTGGTAATAAAATAGTTCTGCATAAGAGGGCTGTAGAATTGCATTGAGTATTGCAGTGTCTTTTTTGAGCACGAACGAACGCACCAGCACAACAAACTTGTGTCATTTGATTCTCCATTGAGAGTCCATGCCAAGAACTTATAATGCCTTTTCTCTTTCACAGAAAGTCGACTTGGCAGTTGGGTCTATGACCATCAACTCAGCCAGGGAGAAAGTCATTGATTTCACCAAGCCATTCAGAAATCTTGGCATCTCAATCTTATTCAAGGTAAAGTTATGCACCATTCTTTTCCTCGTGTCCAACCAAATCCATCCTCCCGTCGTTGTATTCATTGAATAATAAGTAGTAATGCAACTCTCAAAATAACTTAATGCAAATATGAAAAACGGTCAAATCCATTTGCTCGACCATTTCACATTTACTGCAATAAACAATATTTCCTAGTTTAAATACTTATCTGTTTATCAGTACCATCAACACTGTTGGTGGTATCGAAAGTCCGGATCTGTACTTTTGCCGAAAGAAAATCAATGCTACTGGCAAAATCGCATTAAATTTGACAAAATATAGAAGATTACAGAAAGAATTCTTGTACTATTTCTCTTGAACTGTGTATAATTTTTGCAAGCAGAAGCAAGCATGATAAAATTAATGGAGAATTTGTATAAAATAAAACGACCAAAATACACTTTGAAACTGACGTTGTTATGGTTTGGATTTAATGCTATTTTCCCTTTGCTGCCGATCCGGATCATCCCACACCCGGTGTGTAGCTGCCTAAGAAACCTCCAGCTAGATTGTTCAGCTTTCTGAACCCGTTATCCGCCGAGATTTGGGTACTGGTTGCAGGTAAGAGAAAGCGCTACCACATTATTAGTCACAATTCACACATTACACGCTCAACATCCATTAAGTATATCTGATTACATTGGTGGTTCTGGCTGCACTGCGACTCTAGAGAGAGAGAGAGAGCAAGAGACGGCCACAAACTTGTGTGGTGTATCTGATTTCATCAGAAAGTCAAACAGTGGTAACAGTAAAATCAACAAAGTCTCAAGTATTCTCTGTTTACTCAACACCACTAAATTACCGGAAATTTCTTGCTAGCACTTCCTTTTTTCCCGTGTTCCTGTTCTCCCGCTCATCAGTTTTCCTTTCTTTGATTCATTCATTCACTTACTCACTCAACCATCCATTCATTCTCTTCAGCAATAAATGGCTATGGCACTTTTTCATTACCTTTATTATGGCAAAGTGTCCTTTACCCGAGGAGGAGGCAACAGCTCATGAGTCAGTCTAATCCAAGCAAACCCTCTAGGATAGTAATTATTCATTTGCCCACCCCGTCAAGTTGTGCTCCACAAGCACCAAACCAAACCACAGCGATTTTCTAACTACCTTAGCCCAATGCTTGCGAAACGTGCCTCGCTCGCTAGTTGCCATTATCATTAGTTCTCGTATTTACCGTTCCCTAACTTATTTACTCTGGTATTTACTTCGTCAATGGTACAGGGTACTCAGTAACCCCTGAGACTGTATAGACAGAAGCACTTTGAGTAAAAACTTCCTTCTCTTGCAAAACAGAACGAACGGAATAAGATGGAGTGTAAACTCATTAAGTCAGTCTTCGTCGAGCCTGCTCTCACCTCCGATATACTTAAAGTCTCCCTAATACAATTTCAGTTAAGTTACATTTCTTCATTTGTCAAGCCTCCCGCCCTCGTTCTTCTCTTCCTCTTTGTTATGATGACCGGATTGTTCAGTCGTTCACTCCCGGGTGTTGAGACAATTTTCAGAGAAATTGAAAGTGACACCGTCTTAAAATATCTACACTTACATTAGTAAGCACCAGTAGTATTAATGGTACAAATGCCCAAATAAACTTCAACTGTGCAAATTCAGATGGATGGTAAAAACCCATTTTTTATAGTAATGGGTAAACAGAAAGTTTGGTTTCCATCCAAATGATGAAATTTAGCCAAAAAATAAAGAAATATTGTCCAAA
>JAQGAP010001909.1:0-17360 GCA_034697805.1 Orchesella bifasciata | reverse complement strand
ATCTCTGTAATTTAATACCTTTTTCGTCCCCTGAAGTTTGGTTGCAAAGTTGAACCATCCATTTGGAAAGGGGATATTGTGATGGTCATCGAGTTAGGGATTTGAGAGGGGGAATAGAATTATAGCATGCTTTACTCTCTAGTTCTTTCTTTGTTTTTGACTTGTACTTTTTTCTAGAGTAAGATTCATTCATTCGTTGTTTTGTCTTGGTCATGAGCGTGTCCCTCAGTTGGAGGATAATTTTGGTTTAAGACTTTGACTATCATTTTTCGGAAGTTATTTAAAGAGGAACCTTGTTGTTAACGAAAGTACTTGCTAATTGAATTAAATTAAAGATTAGAACATAAATCAGACATTTCAGCCAAATTTATTTCATTGAGAGTTAGGACTCATCACAATATGAAGCTTGAAATCTTCCCCCGTGCTTATCATCCACAGCTGGGATTAAAAACACCGATATTCAACTTTTACAACTAACGATTGACTGTAAATAAATACCTTTGAGAAATGCCAATCCGAGTGAATCGTCCGAAGACGGAGGAAGCAGATCCATATGACTCTGGTAGAACTTTAAGGTATTCTCGATTGACTCCAAAATCTGGACTTTCATTGTTTCTGATTTTGTGCCAGTGCAAATGGAAGGCTGTAATACAATGTTGAATGACTTCTTCTTAACAAAAATCCAAAATAAATACGAGCTGGTGTTGTTTATTTGCTAAATGGAAAATAATTACCGGATTATCAGTGTCCTCGCGGCCCACGGAGTATTTTTTGTTCAATGGTACGCCAGTTTCAAGCCTGTGTGTGTCAAGAATCGACATTTCGTCCCGTAAAGTTTCAAATTCCAGGTGCCAATTATCTGGAAGAAAAACAGTTTTTGTAATCAACCTCCGACTGATAGTTTTTTTTAAACTGTATAGGAAAACATTGACTTTTCAGTGATGTATTAATTTACTCATGGATTCGACGAGTGCCCGCTGTACCCGTTCCCGGTAACGTTGCCGATGACGAAATCGATGACGACAGCAATTTAATGTACAAAATAGTTGCAAAAGGATAAGGATAATGCCAAAGGAAATAAAAAAGTGTTTCTTTTTATAACAAAATGGCTTGGGCACAGCGTTTAAAAAATACTGAAGTTACGGCTTTAAGTATACCAAAATAAGTGTAAATTCGTAGTAAAACAACGGGGTTTTTATACCCCAGAATTGTGCAAACTAATGTTAGATTTTGCAATTTGATTGGCAATGGGAGGATTGTTTTGCAACGGTCAGCGTTAACTTCGCCACAAGCTTGCGCAAACACGAATTTTTAGTAATTAACGCGCCTACGATTAGCTAATGCTACGTTTATTGCCGAAATCGTGTCACAATACTGTCGTGATACTTAGGTATCCCATTTCACTACAATGGAAAATTTGATAAGGCATTTGAAAAGTTCATGTCTAAAGCCAAACAAGCTCAATCACAGTTATTATCACTGTTTAGTAAAGGTAGAATAAGTAATTTTAGCGTACACGAGAAGTTATTTAACTCACTCTGTAGGTCAATATTATTTTACGGCGTAGTAGTATGGAGACTTGACTACGTCGAAAAACTTATCGTTTTTAAGTCCAACTTTCTGAGACGTTTGTTTTTTCTTGCAACTGAGACGCCAAGATGGAAACTGCTTTTAGAAACTAACATGCAACCTATTGAAAATGCACTCATTAGTTTAATATTGAATTTTCTATTTCGACTTAGGCAGAAGCCTGAGGAAAGTTTTGTAAAATCATGTTATAGAAGACTTCTTACCGTGGAAAACAGTACAAACTACAAGCACACGTGGGTGAAGAAAGTTAACTCTCTTCTTAGCCGCTGGAAAATTCCAAACTTAGATACTAAATTAAAATTTCTTAATAGACATAACACTGTACTGAAACTGACAGTAGAAAATCGTATAAACTGCACAAACGAACTAGTAAAAACAATGCAATCTAGAGTCAACGACTCATACAACGGTTTAAAACCACGCGTTGGCACTGAAAAATACATTAACGCGAAGGTGCGTTTCAAATTCAAGAGATTGTTATTCCAATTCAGAATGGATTTGAACCATATTTGCTTTAACAAAGCATGTGAACTAAATGGTAATCGAAAAAACAATTATAGTACCTGTACATTATGTAACAAAAACGACACTGAGGATGTATTTCATGTATTTTTTGTAAGTGCTCACTATAAGTCTGCCAGAATAGGATTATTCAGAGAAGTGAGTAGAATGACTGAAAACGTAACTAGAGAAAATTTTATTGTACAAGTATTTAAGAAATTTAACTGTGAAGAAATCAATAATATCTGTTGCTTCTGGGTTGAAGCTATGAAAATTGGGAGCTTTTCTACAACGTAGTAATGTAATTTTTAATCTTAACCGTTTATTTATTATTTATACTTTTAATATTATACAACTAAGTGAATTATACAAGATTAATGTATCTCATGACCGTGTATGATGGCAAAAAATGGTCAAATAAAAACTAACTAACATTAACAGGTAAAGGGTGTGAAGATAAGGAGGAATGTCAAATACACACGAAATATTTGAGGAGTATATTATGTATAAATTTTACTATGAGAACGACATAATATTACAAATTTATTCCGCTTGTTAGTCCACTCCCCCTTTCTTATGGTTCTCACTGGAAACTGGAAATTAATCACAATATTTATTTTGTCTCGTATAATTGTAGTCAATATTGTTTCAATTTGGAATGTAAGCGCAATTTTAATTTCTCCACCACTCCCATTCCAAGTTCAGTTTTAGGCGTTTCATGCACATTAACTAATAAAGTAGGCTTGACGCCTTTGTATTGTTCTAGTAAACCGAGGGGTGCTTGTATGTAGCCGAAACTACTTAAGTAAATTTAAACACGTAACTATTTTTCTAGCAAAATATTCAGGAACATGCACATAATATTTACACTTATGATATTAGTTTAACTAAAATCATAGTGCCGACAAGAGAACTTCTGATCGATTTGTACATTGAAAACCAGCAGGATGGTTAATAAAATCCTAGACGTCATTTTAGAAAGCGTTTTCAACACATTTAGAAGTCGTGGATTTTTCGTGCAACGAAAAAACGTAAAAATGCTTCGCGAAGCTAATTTACTCCAATCCTTAATTTCCACAGCACAAGTTGCTAGTCTCATTACCGGAAAAAATTACACATGGGACAAAACGAAATGCCTATTGAAGGTTAATCGGAAAGTATTCAAACGGAACTGCTTTGCCTGTGGTATCCTCGGAAGTCTACAGCTCCTACATATTTTCACCACATCCACCGTCGGCTCATTGAGCCTAGAAATGGTGATGGGAACTTATATCACGACTGTGATGTTACTTATAGTACATTACTCTTACATGATGCTATGTGTTGGAAAGGAATTTGAAGAGTTTATAAACTCTGCATATCGGTTTGAGGAAGCTAATTCGTCTTCTTTCCAAAAGT
This sequence comes from Orchesella bifasciata, assembly GCA_034697805.1. Taxonomy (NCBI): domain Eukaryota; kingdom Metazoa; phylum Arthropoda; class Collembola; order Entomobryomorpha; family Orchesellidae; genus Orchesella; species Orchesella bifasciata. The sequence continues at coordinate 13,871 of JAQGAP010001909.1, read as the reverse complement.
CAATTGAACAAGGTCCTACAAAAACGCTGGTGAACCGTGTAAGAGTACTAGATAAGCTCTTTCGATATGGTGGCTACATTCCTCCATATTTTCTCACTATAACTTCCGTGCTACTTCCGGCTTTGCCTATGAATTTCTTGGCAGTAGCACCAGGAAGAAATGTGATGCAACTGTTTGAAAGATTCATGGATCAAAGGTCTCTATTGGGACGATTGGCTGCAACCTCTATAATATGTATTGCGAATTTCCCAGTCTGGCTAGTTTTCACCAAGATGGCTGTGATGATTATAAGTCAGGTTGGAGTGTGTGCGGTGACGTTATTTCTGTACCTATCAACAGTCAAACGGTAAGATTTTTGCGATTTAAGAAATACTTGAAATATTGATTTTTGCATAGTTTTTATTGTATATTTTGCAGCAAATGTGGTCCTTCTTGTGACAACAAGGATAAAACGAGAAAAAGACTAGGTGAGGTTGTGTCAGAATACCAGCACATCCGAATTCTTGTGGACAAGTTTAATCAAACTCATTCACTGATTCTTGTCTCCATGCTCGCTACTGTGGGAATTTGCATGGTTGTTTGTGCGGTCAAGTTGATACACTGTTTGGCTGCTGGAACGTTTACACAAGGGAGCCTGTTTTGGATGAATTGTCTTTACGTTGAAATCATTGTTTATTCAGTTGTGATCATTTTGGGTATATTTGGTGGATTTGGTTCTATAAATGAATTGGCTGGGGATTGTAAGAACAACATGAAAAAAATGGCCTTACACTCTGGCCTCGGGCGCCATGATAAAATTTCAATGAGAATGGTGAAAGCCCTGCCAGTACTGAAAATAGAGTTTGGTCAAACGAACTTCATTGAGAAGTTAACTCCGATTGTCTACTTGGAATTTATTTTGGTGAGAATTGTTGATTGCCTACTGGTTTCGAAGGTGCGTTAAAATTAAGCTAAACCGAACATGATGTATTGTCGGTAATTGTTATAACATTAGTTATATTTAAATTTAGTCAGCACGTTTGTTCATGTTACGTATTGTACAGATTCGAACCAACCTTGATTAAAGTTACAGTTTAGTTTGTAAGTAGTTCGACTGGAACTAAGTAAGGGGTAAAAAGACAACTACTCAATTAAACCTTTTGGTCAGGACAGTTGTAATCAATCTTTTATTCGCACCTCTCGTGATATTTATGAATACAATTTTTCTGTGTTAAGAAAACATACTACTCTCTAAGTTAAACGTTGACATAGTTGACAAGGTCTTGATGGTTACGTTGTTACCTTAAATACCAAATATATTTAATGTATCTACTGTATGGAAGGAAATAGGATATTTTTGTGATATTTAGCTCTACAATACCAGTGTATATTTAATACTAAATTCTGTGAAATAAAACTCTTCTGTCCATACTCAATTTTCTTATAAGCCAACGACGAACCCGTTTAAGAATACATAAATTGACTGCATTATTATCTTGATAACCATAATAACGCATAGTGAAATTATGACTTAATCAACGTAAGTTTTGAGATATTTTATTGACTTATATCAGTAAATTATTAGGCTAGACCGTTTTATCTGTACGAAGAGATTTTTTTAACGTGGTGGTTGGCAGTGGAGTTGCTTTGCCAAGCAACTAATCCACTTTAGCCCAATGGATCAGGGCGTTGAGTTGGTGGTACTGACGTCACAGGTTCGTATCTTTCCTGATGCGGTATATTTTCACGTAGTCCACTAATCATGAACAACGATTTTGCGGTCGTTTTGGACATGTCGAAGTACAATTTAAATGTACAAGATTATTAGACATAGTTTTGTTATCTGATTGGTTAAGAAAATTCAGGATTAAACTTTCCTCGCTAAATCATTGAATCGAAGTCGCTAAAAGTTAAGTAGTATTTACAAAATCTTATTTCCTTTATAAACTTCTCACTAACAGGGAAGGGGTGTGAAAATGATGGGGAATGTACATTCTAAAGTCTATTATCAATGCATATTTTTTAACTTTGTTTTGTAAGCTCATTTTCTCAATCACACCCTTTCCAAGTCTACGTAGGCTATTAAAACTATCGCACACATTCTAATACTTTAAGTAACACCTTTTCAATATTCCAGTTAAGCGAGAGAGTCCGTTAATAACTCTGGCAAATCAGCACGTCAGAAATTCGTCAGAAACGATTTTCCAATCGGTTTTTGAATGGATTCTGAAAATATTTAAAAAACAAACATTACAAACTGGTGTACGGCTGTGGCTAAAGTATCAAATGAAAATGATAAACTTACAAACTATATAAACATCACAATTCTCAGCAAGCTTTATGTATTTATTTGTTGAGTTTCAATCAACGAATGAGTTACAGAAATAAAGGCGAGTAATAGTTATAAAACATTTATTCAAACTTGTACTATTGGCCATTCTAAAAACCTTTTCAAGCCCACTTGTAAGTCCGAAATTATTCTTGCAACGAAAACCGCCTAAAAATGCTTCGCGAAGTAAATCTTCTTCAATCCTTAATTTCAACAGCACAAGTTGCTAATATCATTACAGGGAAGAATTATACCTGGAACTCAAAGAAATGTATGTTTGAGGTAAATCGGAAGGTATTCAAAAGAAACTGCATTGCCTGCGGTATCCTTGGAAGTCTACAGCTTCTGAACATTATCATTACATCCAGTGCCGACTCAATGAGCCTTGAAATGGTGATGGGAACTTATATCACAACGGTTCTTTTCCTTCTGGTCCAATACTCCACTTTAATGCTCCGAGCTGGAAAGGAATTTGAAGAGTTTATCAACTCAGCATATCGGTTTGAAGAAGCCAATTCGGCCGCAATCAAAAAAGCCCTTGGTAAAGAGCCGACAAAAACGCTGGTGGAACGAATAAGAGTACTGGATATCCTCTATAGATATGGTGGCAAACTTCCTACATATCTCTTGACAATTGTAGCCGTCCTACTTCCAAAGTCACCGATGAACTTCCTGGCAATCACACCTGGACAAAATGTAATGCCACTCATTGACAGCTTCATGGATCAAAGATATGTATTGGGGCGATTGGCAAAGTCGTCTATGATAATTGTGGTGAATTTTCCAATCTGGCTACTTTTTGTCAAGCTATGCGTGATGTGTGTAAGTCAGGTTGGAGTTAGTGCGGTGACGTTACTTTTGTACTTATCCACAATGAAACGGTAAGATATTTTCAGATTTATTTTTCTCCGTATTCTTTGTTTCTGTATATTTTATCCTTTCTGCATTTTGCAGAAAAATGCATTCTTGCGACAACCGGGGTGAAATGAGAAAAAGTCTTGGTAAGCTCGTGTCAGCATACCAGCAGATCTGGATTCTTGTCGACAAGTTTAATCAGACTCATTCACAGATTATTGTCTCAATTCTGGCGACCTTGGGATTGATTCTTGTTCTTTCTTCGGTGAAGTTAATACCTTGCTTGGCTGCAGGAACGTTCACAAATGGAAACCTGTTTTGGATGAATTGCTTCTACGCTCAAAATAATATTTATGCGGTTGCGATCATTTTGGGCGTATTTGGGGGCTTCGGTTCTATAAACGATTCGGCTGGGGATTGTGTCAACCACATGAAGAAAATGGCTCTATTCTCTGGGCGTGGGTATACGCTCAAGATTTCAACGAGGATGGTGAAAGCACTGCCAGTACTTAAAATTGAATTTGGTGGAGCCAACTTCATTGAGAAGTTGACTCCGATTGTTTATTTGGAATTTGTTTTGGTGAGGATTGTAGATTGCCTCCTTGTATCAAAAACACGTTAAAGGAGACGCCAAAATATAATACATTGTTTCTATTACTTACAGAGAATAGAATCTATCTAGCAATACCTTATAAATAATTTATAGTGTTGAATTAAGTTTAGTAACATTATTATTATTACATAACATCACTATTCGAACATGTATTGTGTTGCTCCAAACCTTAAGCACTTTGACTTTATGTGTAGACAGCACTTCAGATATAAGAAATTTTTTATATCACTTTGATTGCAATTATAATTCATAATGAAATAACGATACTATTCATTGTAAGTATACACATCAAAGTAAAACATAAGTTCTTTAGGTGATATAATAGGATATTGGTTTGTATGATTGTAATAGCTTTGTGGTTAGTGAAGAGACAACAAATATGTTTCAACTTTTTGCTCCGTTCCCAAAAATTGAGAGTAGTTGTAAATTTCTGTTTCTAGTAGTATTCCAAAATATATGTAATGTATTTAGCAAGCTTTAAATGTTTGTAGATCGACAAAATTAGCTAAATTAGCTGCTGCGGTGATCTCAAGTTAAATGAGTTTCTATGAACAGCTTTAAAATCCACGAATTCATTAAAAAATTGAAAAATTCTGTAAGCCAAGCCACACATCAAAACAAAGTCAGTTTACAAGTTTAGTGTAGTTTTTGTAGAACTGCGTAGTATAAAGTAACTGACTCAATAACATCCTCTATTTAAGTATATATTGTTTACCCTTTATTCTATTTTCTCACAGAATTTATACATATAATTTTTCAACTAAATATGTCAACAAGGTTTCCCTTTAAGGCTTCGTTGTTATCTAAAAATGCTAAAAAATATATTGAATTGTACATGGGGTTTTCGTTGAAAAATTTAATTAGGAAGTAGTTTAATATAAATTGCTGTACGATACCAGCACTTAACATCAGGCTTTGCTGACAGAGTGTATTTGTAACGTAGTGAATTTATTCATCAACAACGATTTTGAAGTAGTTTTAGACATGTCGAAACTTATTTTTAATGTACAAGATTATAAACATACTATTTGATTCATTACCAAAATTCAGGAATGAACTTTCCTCGCTAAATCATTGAATCGAAAGCTCTATAAGTTAAGTCATATTTACTGCAAACCTTATTTCCTTTTTAAACTTCTCATTGACAGGAAACGGGTGTGAAAATGTTGAAATGTACATTGTACAGTCTATTATCAATGCATGTTGTTTAACTTTGTTTTGTAAGCTTATTTTCACAACCACATCCATTCCAAGTAAAGTTTAAGTAGAGTTTTCGAACTCGCGCACACATTCTTCTACCTTTTCGATGTTCTAGTTAAGCGAAAGAGTCCACGTAGAAAAGAGTTATATACCTTTAGCAAATCAGCACATCTGAAATTCGTCAGAAACGATTTTCAAATCAGTTTTTGACAGGATTGAGAAAATATTTAAGAAGCAAATATTAAAACCTGGTGTTTTTCATTCACTAAAGTACCAAATGAAAATGATTGAACTTATAAACTATACAAACATCATAATTCTCAGCAAGCCTTATGTATTTACTGCTTTACTATTTGCTATTCTCAAACAATGAAAGGGCTGCCAATCGAAGGCGAATAATAATTATAAAACATTTATTTAATCATATAGTATTAGTATTGGTTTAGTTAAAATGATAGAGCTCACAAAAGAAACATCAGAACAGTACATTTAAATCAGCAGGATTGCGTTCAGGACTACAAATAAATAACCATTTGTCATTCTAAAAACCTTTTTAAAAAAAACTTACAAGTCCGATTTTTTTTGCAACGAAAACAACCTAAAAATGCTTCGCGAAGCAAATCTACTCAAGTCCCTAGTTTCAGCAGCACAAGTTGCTAATCCCATTACTGGGAATAATTATACATGGGACAAAACTAAATGTGTGCTAAAGGTTAATCGGAAAGTATTCAAACGGAATTGCATTGCCTGTGGTATTCTCGGAAGTCTACAGCTTCTGAAAATTATCACTACACCTATCACCGACTCAATGAGCCTGGAAACGGCGATGGGAACATATAAAACAACGGTTCTTTTCCTGGTGGTCCAATACTCTATCCTGATGCTCCGAGATGGAAAGCAATTTGAAGAGTTTATCAATTCCGCCTATCGATTTGAGGAAGCCAATTCGGCTGCATTTAAAAAAGCCCTCGGGCAAAGTCCAACAAAAACGTTGGTAAAACGTGTAAAAATACTGGATATTCTTTTCAGATATGGTGGCAAATTGCCCCCATATCTTTTAACAATTGTAGCCGTGCTACTTCCAGCTTCACCGATGAACTTTCTGACAATTACACCGGGACAAAATGTAATACAAGTCATTGACAGCCTCATAGATCAAAGGAATCTGTGGATACGATCTGCAAAGTCGTCTATGATAATTGTTGTGAATTTTCCAATCTGGCTGCTTTTTATCAAGCTGTCCGTGATGATTGTAAGTCAGGTCGGAGTTTGTGCAGTGACGTTACTTCTGTACTTATCCACAGTTAAACGGTAAGATTTTTTCAGACTAATTTTATTTAGCTACCTGCTCCGTATTAACTATTTTCTGTATTACATATCCTTTTGTATTTGCAGAAAAATGCATTCTTGCGACAACAGGGGTGAAATGAGAAAAGTCTCGGCAAGCTTGTGCCAGCATACCAGCACATCCGGATTCTTATCGACAAGTTTAATGAGACTCATTCACAGATTATTGTCTCAATTCTCGCGACCTTGGGAATGGTTATTGTCCTTTCTGCGGTGAAGTTGATACCTTGCTTGGCTGCAGGAACGTTCACAAATGGAAACCTGTTTTGGATGAATTGCTTCTACGCTCAAAATATTATTTATACGGTTGCGATAATTTTGGGTGTATTTGGGGGCTTCGGTTCTATAAACGATTCGGCTGGGCATTGTGTGAACTACATGAAGAAAATGGCTCTATACTCTGGTCACGGGTATACACTCAAGATTTCAACGAGGATGGTGAAAGCCCTGCCAGTACTGAAAATAGAGTTAGGTGGAACCAACTTCATTGAGAAGTTGACACCAATTGTTTATTTGGAATTTATTTTGGCGAGGATTGTTGATTGTTTACTCGTAATAAAAAAACGTTAAAAATAAAGTAGACAATACATCGCATGCTATAACTATTGGAGAAAACAATGTAGCTAGCAAATAGATTTTATGTAATTAATCGTTCTAAATTACGTTTAGTAAGCATAATTATCATCATGATAATATCATGGAATGGCTCCAAACCTTACCCACACATAAAAATACTGTAATATTGCGGTTTGAAAGTATAAATAATGCATAATGAAAACACAATGTACAACAATTGTAAATGTTTCAAAAGTTAAAAAATTTTTTATTGACTTAATAGGATATAGATAATAATAACCTTTTGGTTAGTTGAAGTATAAATGAAACTATTAGACTCAAACGGGAATTGAATTACATTATTTTTCATGCATATAAAACCTGTAAGCACGCCAAACATCACAACAGAGCCAAACAAAGGTTGAGCAGCTCCGGAGGGGCATTGTGGAACTTGAGAAAGTAAACAGTGGGAACTGCAACAGTTCTCCTTCTCATTTTTGTTCAGGAAAATAGATGATTTTTTCACAATTTTGTGAATTTTAAATGTGTTTTATGTAGTTACTTATAGCTGCCAGACGTACTACTTTCAGTAGTACGGTACTACTTTTCAGCACTGGAACTTGAAAAAATCGTGTTTTTACCCTGCTTTTTCGTAAAATTTATGATATTTAGCTAAATGGTACTACTTTCAGAGTTCAGAAATCTGGCAAGCCTAATGTAGTTTTCAGTGCTCGATGCTTATACGGACCGCTTCCAAAGTCTTATCATTGGCAGCTGGAGATGGTGTTCTTGATTTTGTTCTCATCTATTTGAATTTCTTCTTGTGAAGGTTGTAAAGGGTGCATTTAACTAATTAAAAATGTTGGTGACTGTTTTCTAATGACTAATCGTGTTTCTGATTGGTTTTATAGTATTCTGGAGCTGATGGACGGGGTTGAGATGGAGCCTTTAGGCTTAACAACACCAGATCCTCATCAAAATTCCAATAATTTCATCATGAAGAATGAGGGGGAGGTGGATGAAGAATTTTCCATTGTCAAAACTGAAATTACTACTCAAGACAATGATGTTTCAGTTCCACACCAAAAGAGCACTGAGGAAAGTGCACGCCGTTCCTCCAGAAAGCGGAAACCCTTCGTCAAAACGCTGGTGATAGACACGGATGAGGAGGATGTTCCAAGAGTTGTTCTGATGCCACCTGTTTCCAGAAAGGGGAGGAAAAAGTCAAGTCATCTAGCTAAGAGGGTGTCATCCTCACCTCCCCCAAATGTTTCAGAGTTGGAGTAAAGCCTTGGCAAGTTTTTGGTTGTGTGTCTCTCTCGTTGCGATTCTGATTCAACTCGGGTTTCCAAGTCACCATCAAGGTGGCCGACGCGAACTCCAGAAGAATGGGCGAGGATAAGAAAGATGACGAGGTCGGAGAGAGCCTGGGAAAGGAAGAAGAAGCAGGTTGAAGAGTTGAAGAAGTTGGGGCTTCCTACGAAAGAACTCAAACCTTTCAAACCGAGGAAGAAAAGAAAAACTTTAGAAGAGATCAAGGCGGCTGAAAGGGCAAGAAATAAGAGAAATCGAGAGAGGTGTCGAAGGCTGAGGGTTGGAATGCCAAGAAAGGAGAATCAAAGGTTCTTAAACCCTCATTCACAGAAGAAGTCGAGGGAAGGGATGGCAAGAAAAGACAAAAAGACGACGTCAAGATCCGAGCGAGCTTGGGAAAGACGGAGAAAACAGTTGGAGGAGCTGAGAAGGAAGGGTATTCCAATGCCAGCTCAACTGCCATTCAAACCCAGGAAGAAAAGAAAGACTTTGGAAGAGATCAAGGCGGCCAAAAGGGCAAGAGATAAAAAGTGTAGGCAAAGGAAACGGGGTCGGCTTCTGACTAAAAAAAATGAGAAAACTGACAGCTCATTTCTTCCTCCGAGCAAAGAAGATAAGCCTGAAGTTGAGGATGATTCCCTGGAAGAAGTGAGCGAGTGTTGGTTGACGTCATCGGTTGTTAACTTAAGTCCTCCTCGTCCACCTTTGTTGCCGTCTCCAACGGAGTTAACAAAAGCTCCATCTCCACCATCCAAAGAAGAATCGGAGAAGGGGCTGCTACCATCCTCATCTCCCCCAAATGTTTCAGAGTTGGAGAAAAGCCTTGGAAAGTTTTTGGTTGTCAGTCTCGCCAGTTGCGACTCCACTCTGTTTTCCAGTATTAAGTCACCTGGGCCAACCCGAACTCCAGGATGGAGGAAGACAAAACAGAAAAATATTAGTCGGGAAAAACTACCTCACGAAGAAAGGGAGAGAATAAGGAAGTACCGCCAAGACTGCTATAGGAAATTACACCCTGTTGCAAAGACTAAAACAAGGTGGTTAACCCGAACTCCAGAGGAAAGGGCGAGGTTAAAAAAGATGACGAGGTCGGAGAGAGCCTGGGAAGAAAGGAGGATGCAGATGGAAGAGTTAAAGAAGTTGGGGCTTCCTACGAAAGAGATGAAGCCCTTCAATCCGAGGAAGAAGTTTAGGGAAAGGAAAAAAGTTGCGGTTCTGACTAAAACGAAAACTGGAAGCTCATTAACCACTCCAACCAAAGAAGATAAGCTTGACGGTGGGGATGATTGTCTGGCAGAAGTGAGCGAGTCTTGGCTGACGTCATCAGTTGTTAAATTAATACCTCCTCTTCCGCCTTTGTCGCCGTCTCCTCCGGAGTCATTAGAGGAGATGAGCCCTTCTTCAAGTCCAAGCCAACCTATGAAACAGATGAAGAAACAAGAAGTTGGAAAGAAAGAACGAAGGAAAAGGAATGGAAAGCCTCCACCATCCAATAATCTTCCTCCTTCCACCGACGTTTTGAACCTGATCACTGAGCCACATCGCCCTGTTCCCATACGACTACCACATCGGTAATAATTCTATCAAATCTATTTGAAATATATATTTTTGTATAAGTTAAAAACTTAAAATCAAAATCCATTTCAGATCCTTTCTGAACAGCAAGGGCAGACCCACCTCAGATTCGTTAGTGGACCGACGCCGCTACTACTACGCAGTGCGCCACCATCTCAAACAAAAGGTTCTCAAGGAAAAAGCGCTTAAAGACTCCCTCAACGACCCCACCCCACTTTCAATGCCCACCTTATACGGAACACCATTCGAAGAGCTTCTTGAATCCGAGCAGGAAATCATTCTTGGCATTTTAACCCGCTTTGGCTCAATCATCAACGTGGAGGGCGAATGGAGCCAAATATCAGCCAAACGTCTCGCAGCGCAGGCTTCTGAACTTCAACAAAACAAGGAAAAACTTAGTTCCTCCGTCTCGTCAGTTCCTTGCTGCGTTTGTGACTCCTGCTTCCCCGGCTTGGGCGCCGTGAGAGACCATCTTCCCTCCCATATGAAGAGTAGTACTGGTTCTGGTTTGCACTGGATTAAATGCAAGTTTTGCAAGACGCTTTGTAACAATGCGTCCAAAATGTTTGATCATTATCGCTACGTTCATCTCAAGGTGAAGGATGCCTTTTGCAAAGTTTGTGGAAAGGGATTTAGGGGTGAGAGGGTCCTGAAATTACATGAGTTTACCCACTGGAGTAAAGAGAAGTTGATGGAGGAGGGGAAGGGGGTGGTCTGCTCCACTTGTGGAAAGGTTATGGCGAAGCATTTGCTCACAGATCATGAGCTTTCGGTCCATGGGATTTCCAAGGGGGAACCACTTCTGTGTCCGGTCTGCGGAGAGACGAAATATACAGCGGTAAAAAAATATGTGTAGTTTTTTATAAAAAGTATTTTTTTATTTAAAAAAAATTGACGTTTTGTTTCAATTTTTTAGTTTAATATGGATGAGCATATCAAAACCCATATGAGTCCTGAGGAACAGGAAGCGTACGAAGAGAAAAGGAGAGAGGAGAGGGAGAGATTGGCTAAGGATGCGGCGTTAAAAAACAAGTCGAAGGGATGCGAAAGAAAGGTCGAAAAGAACCAACCTGGGAAACCAAAGAGAAAACAGAGGAAGGAGAGAGAAGAAGTCGTTGAGGAATTGGAGATGGAAAGAAAAGATGAGAAGGAAGATGAAGCAGTTAATAAAGATGGTGAAGAGGAGTCAAGGAACCTCTCAAATCAGGATGAGTCCGTTGCTGAAAGCCACCCGGAAGCTAGTCAAGTTGAAGAGTTGGAGGATTTTGGCAATTGTTTTGATGACATTCGTGAGATTGAAGACAGTCCAAAGGAACTAGTTCCAAGTCTAGAACATGTTGTCACTAAAGTTTCCCGATCCAATTCCAAGTCTGGATGAAAATGAGATCTCAAACATTGTGGAAGACGGGATTGGTGCTGTAAAAATCATCAAGATCATTCCTATTAACGAATTTGGAAAGGATGGAGCAACAGAAGTGAAAACTGAGGTTGAATGGGAAGCTGACGATAATCCTCATGATTATGATGAACTGCAAGCTGCTGATGAAGAGGAGAGCTCACCTCCAGGTTCTCCTGTTCCCATTATGATTCCGATTGAAGAGCCGCGTGAGAAAAGAGCAAGAAAAGTCAATAGGAAACGCTATGAAAGTGAGAGCGAGGATGATGTGTTGTTTAAAGAAGAAAATGACGATGAGTTCCACTGCCCTTCCGATCCTGACTTTGATCCTGACCTAAATGAAGATATTGGTGCATTATCAGATGAAGATTTTTCTATAAAAGGAAGATTAAGAGGAAGTTCAAGTACAAAGCCGAATTCTAGCTCTAAAGCTACTGCTACTCTTCCGTTTTCACCAGGCGAAAAACGAGGTCGACCCCGAAACTATCCGAAAGTCAGCGCTAGAAGTAATTACAAACAAAGGTTGAAAAGAAAGTTGCTCCGAGAAAAGAAGCAGGTGGAGGTTATACCCCTCCGAAGAGCTCGAAGAAAAGGTGAAAGAGATCCGCTACCAAAAGCCACCTCTTCAAATCAAGTAAAGAAAAAGAAAATCCATCCCAAAGTAAAAGCCAAAAGGAAGCGTTCCTTTTTAGATTCTCAAGCTACCCCAATGCGTCAGATAACCGATTTAAGAAGAATGGTTCCTATTCCGCTCCCAGTTTATCAACGAGCTCATTTCCCCCATGAGCCCGTTTCGAGCTCAGACCTGCTCAATTTTCCTGAATTTGAAAGCGCCTTGGAAAAAACCAGCCCTTCAGTTGGCCACGGAACTTTTGAACATCCTCACTGGACTCTCGTTTCTTCTGAACTCCACTGCATTTGTCCTTCCTGTGGGCAAACGTTCAAGGACGTCAGCTCCCTCTCCCTCCACAAGAGTTCCACCCACCCTCTCATCGCTCCGTGTTGCACCATCTGCGCAAAACCAGCCTTTTCCCCTCCCACCCACCTCCTTCACCAGACACTTCACGCAAACTACTCTGAACTGGAGGCAAAATACGCCCAAGATGTTCAAGAACTCGGGTCACCTCCACCAAACCGAAATGACCGGCTTTACAAATGCTCCCAGTGTCCCAAACCTCGCTTCCTATTCGGGTGTACTTTGCTCAAGAGACATGAAGACCGACACCACCCAACAAACCCGAAGGAACACCAAGTTTGCCCGATATGTTTAAAGCCGGCCAAGTCAACCTGCAAAAAAGCAGCCGCCTATCATTTTCAGACACATTTTTCATCAGAGGAAAGAGAAAAGTGGTGGGAGGAGTGGAAGTCGAAAAATAAAGTGGGAAAAGGAGGAGAGTGGCTCGAGAAAAAGATTATGCTGGCCAAAAACCCAAGAAAACCTCTCGGAAGGGCCCCACGACCCCCACGGAAACAGAAGAAGGGTTTGGAATCTATTTGCGCCACATGTGGAAAAGTGTTTTCGACAATTTACAGCATGAGATCTCACGAGCTAAAAATGCACACTGACAAGTCACCGTTTAAGGTCAACTGTCCTATTTGTGGGAAGCCTATTGCGAGTAAATATCGTCTACCCACTCATGTTCGTGATTTCATTTGACTTTATTAATTTATTAATTTGTTAAGTTGATAACAACCAAAAGCTAAGGTATTTCTATGCTGTTTTTGATAGGTTCCAACTCATTTTGGGGTGGAAGAGAGTGCCACCTGGGAGGCTTGGAGTAGGAGGTGGGAAGAGTTTTTGGAGTGCATTAACAAAGGAGTTCCACTCCCGGATAATCCAAAGTTGAGGAGGTGCAAGGGGGCAAAGCCAAGGGGCCGAGGAGGAAAAAAAGGAAGGCCAAGGAAAGATGAAATTCGGCCCCCGCCACCTCCACATAATTCATAATTATTCAGTTTGATCACTTGTTTTATACTTTTTATTACAGAATAAAATGTTTGTGTAAATGAGCATCAGTTATTATGTACCTTTAGGTACATATTAAGATCACTCTGTATCGCGTCGTCTGTCGTCGTCGTCTGTCGTCGTCAGGCCTGGAATTCCCCCGGTTCTCCGGACCCAGCCTACCCCGTAATTTTTCAATATAGCCTACCCCGAGTTTTGAAAATGCATTTTATATAGTGCTTATTTTACCGTAAATTGATTTTTAATTGAAATTATACGAATTTCTCTCAATATAAATGAAAACTTTTTTAAAAAACGAGAAAATTCACGAATTTTTCTTAATTTTAATCAAAATTATATGACAAAACTGGAAAATTCACGATTTTTTTCCCACTTTTAATCTAAATTATACGAAAAAACGAGAAAATTCACGAATTTTCCTCCATTTTTATCAAAATTATATGAAAAAACTGGAAAATTCACGATTTTTTCCCACTTTTAATCAAAATTATACAAAAAAACGAGAAAATTTACGATTTTTCTCAATTTTAATACAAATTAGATGACAAAAAATGTAAAATTCACGATTTTTTTCCCACTTTTAATCTAAATTATACGAAAAAACGAGAAAATTCACGAATTTTTTTTTTAAATTATACGAAAAAACGAGAAAATTCACGTATTTTCCCCAATTTTAATCAAAATTATATGAAAAACTGGAAAATTTACGATTTTTTTCCACTTTCAATCAAAATTGTACGAAAAA